>JAODAL010006262.1:0-135122 GCA_025379985.1 Phyllomedusa bahiana | reverse complement strand
CTATAGGCTTAACTTTAAAGGAGTTGCAGAGTACGGTAGCCCAGCATGACGAAAGATTGACCGATGCTGAAGAGCGGATTCTTACTAATGAGAAAGATATTGAGGATCTCCAGTTTCAAGTGCAAGAATTAGCCAAAGATAACAGGAGATTATGTGACAAAGTCGACGACCTGGAGAATAGATCACAGAGGAGTAATCTCAAACTAATTGGCGTCCCTGAGAACCTTACCCCTGCTGCTTTGCTGAATCTATGTGAAAACGAAATCCCGCAATATCTGGGAATACTTCGTAAATGCAAGGTAGAGAGAGCTCACAGTTTGGGCCCAGAAAGGAGAGCGGAGCACACGGGTGCAGTGAGGAGATTCAACAACAGACCTCGGCCTGCCATTTGTAAATATTTGGACTATTCTGACAAAGCTGAAATTCTGGCGGCGTATAGAGCGAAAAGTTCCGGTATAGAACTACATGGGTCAAGGATCCTGCTTTTTGCGGATTTTTCTGCTGAGGTGTCATGGCGAAGGAGAGCATTCTCAGCGATATGCTCTGAGCTCCATAAGTCTCAAAGGAAGTTTACTCTTATGTACCCGGCTACTTTGAAAGTGTTCCAAACAGATGGACCTCCCCTTTTTTCCCCGAGAGCCTCAAGCAGCGGTGGAAGGTCTTGGGCTTCAGGTTATTTTGGTTGATGGTCAGCGTCGAAGGGACCAGGGATAAGGTAGGCAGGGAACATAGGGTGACCCTTACAAATCATCTGGAGACCCTTAGTATTTATAATATCTATGGCCCAAATGATAACCACTCCGGGTTCTTTGGGAAACTGTCTGATACAATCCTAGCTGACAATACATTTTTGAAGATAGTAGGGGGAGACTTCAATACTGTTGTAAATAGCCAAGAGGATAGGAAAAGATCGAGGGATGTTAAGAAAAGAGGCCCTGATACGCAAGTCCTTGCTCGCTTTCTAAAAAAGGCAGGATTGATAGATACCTGGAGGCTCTTACACCCAGAGGGGCGCGACTTTACTTTTTTCTCCCCTGTTCACAATACGTGGTCTCGCATTGATTTTTGTTTAACTTCCGTGTCATTGAAGGCTAGAATTTATGAAGCATTAATTAGCGATATATTGATCTCCGACCATGCTCCAGTGATCTTGTCTATTAATGAGACTATACCACGGGGGTCAGATATTATTTGGAGGTTTCCCAACTTTTTGGCGGAGAATTCTGAATTCCAGGTTATGCTCCAAAACTGGTGGATTGATTTTAAATCTTTAAACGCTGAACATGTAGATAAACCACAACTTCTCTGGGATACAGCAAAGGCAGTACTCAGGGGGTGCCTAATTTCCCATGTAGCCCATATCAAAAAAGAAATTTGACAAGGCTTGGATAAGTATAGTGCGGCATTACGAGACGCCCACACGGTCTTTTTTGGATAAAAGGGATCCCTTATCTAAACAGAGATGGCAGGACGCCAAGGCTCAGTACGAGCACTGGTTAGAAAAGAAAGAAAAAATCCAGTTGTCAGTTAGGGAAGCCAAATTTTTCCATTATGGCAATAAGTGTGGCAGGTTGCTTGCCCGGCTTGCAAGAGGTGCTGGAGGATTCTGTCATCCTACTCTTCTACGAGATGACTCGGGAGTTGTACGACATCATCCTGAGGACATTAATAAGGTCTTTAGACAATTTTATAAACACCTAACCCAAATGATACTATGAACCGTCTGCGACTTTTTTCTAGAAAATTTAAAAACCCCCTCGTTTCACGGAAAAAAGGCCCAGTTTCAAGGCGCTGAAAAATAATAAACTCCGGGGCCAATGCCTTAGGGGAGATTTTTTATAAAATTCCAGTCGGGTTTTGCACCCGACTTTGCCTTTATTTAATGGCTATCTGCAGGGGGGGAAAAATACCGAACTCATAACACAGCTTATTTTTAATTATTTCCCCAAACCCGACAAAATTGGGCCCCCCCGGCCTCGAAAGGGGCCCTATTTCCTAATTAATGTGGATTTGAAGTTGATAAAAAAAAATTTGGCCGATGGTTTTTGGCTCTATTCTTCCAAAACTCATCTCCTCTTCAGGTAGGTTTTGTGCGGGGCCCCAGCGGTTACTAACATATGGGGTTCTTACGTTTTTAGACGGGGTAAAGCCACCCGCAATACCCAAACCCCCGGCGATTATGTTATAGATGCTGAAAAAGCGTTTGAAAAAGTCGCTTGGGAGTGGGACAAAGTTCTCTTTCAAGGGGTTCTCAGGGGCGTTTGTGACTTTTTTAAAGTCCTGTACAATCCCAAAAAGGGCGAGAATTTCCCCCGGGATTCTTATCTGGTTTTTTCGATCTCCAAAAGGACCCCCAAGGGCCCCCACTATCCCCCCTCTATTTAATATCTCTATTAAACCCTTTTAAATACAGCAATTGAAAAAATGAAGATATTTGGGATCAAATTGGACTCAGACACTCAAAAAATATTTTTTGCGGGTGATATTCTCTGTTTTTTTCAGACCCCGTAAAAGAGGGGACCCCATTCTCGATTTACTCAAAATTTATGGAAGTTTTCGGGGCTTAAAAAAACAGTCCAAAATGCATACTAAATTTTTCCCCCCGGGGGGGCTTTAATGAAGAGATTGGGGGGGAAAATCCTTCCGGTAGGAAATTGCTGGTTTATTATAAAATCCCTGGGGGGTCCATATTGGAAATCCCCGAATTTTCATATAAAATTAAATTTTTTTTCCCCCATCCAAAAAAATGGGAAACGGAATTAAAAAAGGAATAACTTACCCTTTCCCTTTAGGCAATTTTAAATTGATAAAAAAGGTAAGCTTCCTAAATTTTTTTACCCCCGGGAGACAAACCCCCTTTTTGTTAAGCAGTAATGTCAAAGATAAAAGGGGGTTCTCGGCGTCATATGGGGGCTAACGACATAGGATAGCTTTGAACACACTCCAGCTTCCGAAAGGGTAAGGGGAGGCCCCGATTTTTCCAAGTTCGGGATATAATCTGTCTTTTATTTTGTACATCTATTGACTGGTCCCAAAATACAAATTTTTTTTCCAAAATTTTTATTAGAACAAGGGCTGGCGGCCCTGGGAAATTTAAATTGTTTCTTCATACGAAATTCTCATTCTTCCCAAAAACCTCGACATCCCAATTATAGGGGGTACGGGAGCTTTCTTGGGAAAACGGTGGAAAAAAATGTAGGTCTTTTTTATTTTTATGCCAAAACATAGTACCTTTGGGGCAAACCTGAATTTTTACAAGGGGAGGGAAAACTCGGAGTTTGATCTTGGATGGAAGGGGGGGTCTTTTTAAATTCGATATTTTTTCATGGGGCGGGAAAAAAGATTTTTGGCCCCCAAGAAATAAAAAGAAATACGCAACCCAGGGTTGGTTTTTTGGTTTTACCCCAAATATCAAGCTTTCCACAACGATTTGGGAAAATTTTAAAGCACAGTTCCGTGCGAACAGATTCGATACTTTTATTAGCCGCCCTCCGCGAAAAAATTCACTTGAAAATATATATAAGACCCTCAGGGAGGATTATTTGAATGTAAAAAAAGGCAATATTTTTGCACGGTGGGCCCGGAAACTTAAGGATGAAGACTTACAGGTTAGGATTCTAGAGGGATGGGAGTTGATAAGGAAGATTATCCCAAGTGAGTCTTGGAGGGAATCCCAATATAAGCTGATACACCACGCCATTTATGGCTTCAATATCTCCCCACATCCGAAGGCTCCCGACAGATTAGTGGCTTGTCCTCAGTGTTCACAAGCAAATTCAGATCTTTACCATGGCATTTGGGCTTGTACAAAAACACAATACTTCTGGAAACAGGTGGTATCCCTGCTCAACAATAGTTTACAGCTAGATCTGGAATGCTCACCATATCTCGTTCTGTTCCATATTGACCCGGAGGGACAAGTAGTACCTTTACTGGCACATATTTTTTTCTTGGTGGCTAAGAGGTGCCTGTTGACCCTTTGGATCAAACTCGAGCTCCCATGTATTGAGATGGTACTCTCAAAAGTGAAGCACTTTCTCCTCATGGAACGGCGAGAAGTTGAAAAAAGTAAAGAATACAAACTGCAAAGTTTTTTAAAAAGTGGAGGAAAGTTTATCGAAACTTCTCAATGCGCAGGAAATAAAGGAGCACATGCTTCCCTTTAAAAACACTACTTGGTATAGGACAAGGCATTTAGCCGGGGATTTAGGGCCTCTTAAAGTGGAGTAGGAGGTGGATGCCCTGATGTAGGTCCGAGAATGGTCACTAAGGAGGGACATAGAGGTTTGCGGAGACCCATGATCGTGGTGCCAACAGTTCTTCAGGTTACCGAGTATACTAGTTATTTGTACACAATAGGTTTGTGGATAACTGTAGCAAGGTTTCTGGGAGGGGGGAGGGGGTTGAGTTGTTTTGGTTATATTTGTAAAATGTGACACCATACTGCGTCTACA
The DNA here is from genome assembly GCA_025379985.1 of Phyllomedusa bahiana. Taxonomy (NCBI): domain Eukaryota; kingdom Metazoa; phylum Chordata; class Amphibia; order Anura; family Hylidae; genus Phyllomedusa; species Phyllomedusa bahiana. The sequence goes on along the minus strand of JAODAL010006262.1, from coordinate 130,668 downwards.
GGTGGATATGTGCTCTACTTGTAATTTTTCTGGCTGTCAATAAAAATGTTTATTAAAAAAAAAAAAAAAGAATTCCCTCTCTCTCATTATTCAGGCATTTGGCAAATATAAATAATTTTGGTAATCCTAATTGACCTAAAACGGGTAAGGTTTAATTCTGATTTCATGTCAGATAGTGAGAAAAACATGCACGTGTCTTTTAATATAGTGCAGGTAAACTTCTGGTTTCAACTGTAGATAGATAGATAGATAGATAGATAGATAGATAGATAGATAGATAGATAGATAGATAGATAGATAGATAGATAGATAGATAGATAGATAGATAGATAGATAGATACACACACACTTAAGGAAATGTCTCGGTGAGCAATGTAAATGTACACAGTGCTCCAAATATTACATTTAAATCCTAGATTTGCTTGTTTCCATTCCTCGTCATACGCAATCATGTGGAAAAAGAAAGCTATTACAATAGGTATCATAATCACACAATCTACTTATCAAAGGCTTTTAAGCTTCTGAGCCTCCAGTTATTTTCACATTATTAGGTTCTATAAATTCATATGACGAGAAATAGAAATATCTCAGCAGTGAGATGGTGGCCTATGAACACTGCAATAACTGCAAATAACTGGAAGCGTCATTTTTAACCCTTTAGTACAACCTTCTACAAATTAATTCAAAAGACACACAGGGTTTAGGGAACCTAAGCAAATTCCAGTGTTTCTGCGTGCATTAGAAGTATAATAAACCACGTAAGTCTCTTTTCTGTGAAAGCGGAAATTCAGCAATCCCTTTCTCATGCTTTGACTACAGTTAAGGTGAACAGCCAACTAGAAAAACCTATGGAAAAAAGGGCCCCACTTATTAAAGTCATTAAGGAAACCAGGTAAGTCAGTATACCTGGTGTCAGCTGCAATTAACAGCTCCCAATCACCGCGGATGTAGCGGGCTCAGTAAGTAAGTGTGTGTCATACATCCTTACCAGTATTATGATGTACCTGTACATCAAATGTCAGTAAGGGGTTAAAGGGCTTGTTTCACTCCGTGTTACAAGCGCTTTTAGGATCCGTCTTTGGGTCCGCTCTGTCGGTCTCCAAGACAGATCTAAACAATTAGCAGTGAGATTATCACTGCTGTCTATGCTGAACATGGAGCGGCGTTCAGATGAGAGATCGCCGCTGCGTGTTTCAAAAGCGTAGCTCGGCTCCGTCTTGAAAAGAATTGAATGACAATTCTTTTCAAGACGGAGCCGAGCTGCACTTTTGAAACACGCAGCGGCGTTCAGATGAGGGAAGTTCAAAAGTTCATCATAGACAGCAGTGATAATCTCACTGCTAATTGTTTAGATCCGTCTTGGGGACCGACAGTGCAGACCCCAAGACGGATCCTAAAAGCGCTTGTAACACGGAGTGTAAACTCCGTGTGAAAAAGCCCAAAGAAGTAGGCAAAGGTAAATAAAGACTATTACCAAACACGCTTCTGCTCTCATTTGGCTTACTTTTAGAGATGGAGTAGTTCTTGTTTCCGTCTTGTTTTTTTTATCAGCAGCATAATAGCTTGTTGGCATTTCTTACACAAACACAAGGCCATATGGCTGGAGAATGAACTATTCCTAGTAGGAGGCAATATAAGCCCCTGTACTACATGGGAGAAATTTAACCGGTGCAGCTTACTGATAAACAATTACTCACACCCATCCATTACATGGGCAACTGTCTACTACAAAAAAATAATCATTGAATAAGTACCCATTCACACTAGTATGCAAAAAAAGCTGTCTTTGCACTGGTTACATTTCTCCCATATAGTACTGGGGCTTATATTGCAGCCTACTGGGAAAAGCTTATTGTCAAGCCACTGAGCTGTAAGTATGGCCTTGTGTCTGTGTTTTTAATAAAAATAAGGTCTCATTTTTCTGTGATTCTTTTTTCTTACTAAAAAACTTTAACCCTTCAGAGCTCTGTATTCTTCTGCCCTGATGTTCAGACCTCTCCATCACCAATGTCCCCCCAACAGGCTCAGCTAGAAATAGCAGAGCTGATATGCCAATCACTGCTGTAGACGCAAACACGGCCTAACCAGGAACTGGAAGCTTGAAGTTGGCTGTGAAGTGCAAGCTCTCTGAAACAGTATGGTGAGAACACCCCTTCAAGGAGTTTAGAAGGCAGTCTTATAAGTGATTGACAGCTATCTCTGTATGTGCCCTCATACATGAAAGGCTGTCAGCCACTGATAAGACTGCTTACTGGACTCCTTAAAGGGGTTTTGCCACAACCTGAGTTCCTTACCTCCTTATCAGCTCAGGGGAGAATATAAACAAATCATGCTGAGTCATGAATGCTGCAGGAGGTGGCAGAAATTATTGAGAGTCTCAGAGACATGTTCTTCATAGAAAAAATGGCAGCGGAAAGAGACAAGGATAGGTGCGTCAAGACCTTTCTAAGAAAATGGAAGCCGTATATTGCCAACACTTTCAGTGATAGGGAAATAAAGGATTTGATGGAACCTTTCAAATACACAGAGTATTACATGCAGGAACAACTTAAGGGTACGCTAGGAAGTTTAGATATTGACGCTAGAAGATGAGGGAGTACCGACGGGGTTATGGTTACAGTTAAGGGGGGAGGGACGTTGGTTTTAAGGGGAGAAAAGTAAAAAAAATCCAGAGGCTAACAGATCGTTTAGATGTGCTTATTGTAATAACTGTTAAAATGTTATCATCGAATGCATAATGTAACATCGATATGTCTGTATCTTACCTGTTATGCTTCTGCGTAATAAAAAATATGAACGCTGCAGGGGTGAGAGGGAGGGGATGAGCAGAGGGTGAGGAAGAAGGGAGCGTCTCAAAAGTTTACTCCATCAATAACATTACAACAGTGGATTCTCTATACAGCAGACAGACTCATACACTGCACTTTCTCCACAGCCCCTTGAAAGCGCATTCATGTTCCCTGTCATCAGATAAGAAGAGCAAACACGCAAGTGCGCCTATTAGCTCCTGTCAGCTCTCCTAGTCGTGTCTAATGCAAACTTTCAGGTAACTATGGGGACTGAGCAATGCTGTAGCTGTCACAAGCTTCACTTTTTGTAATCACATATATTTAGAAAAGTGATTAAATACCCATTTTGGAGGATCCCACGTCAACATTACATCGTGGCAAAACCCCTTTAACCCAGAATAAGCAGACATTGTAATTAATAGATTACAAGTTCTACTGAATTTTTACCCCCAGAACTGTATATCAATATGCTCAGCTCCTCCTTGTCTATAACATGCTGCCTGCTAATCAGACAGCATGTTCAATGCAACAGGTTCCCTTTAAAGAGGTATTTCCATCTCATTGGTTAGCGTTAAACATGTTTGCAAAGGCGAATAAACATTATAAAATACTTTTCTGTTCTGATTTTGCTTTATTTAAAAAAAGAGCAGTTTTTCTCTCCTGCATGTTTACAGATGGTTTGCTAGGTTGAGGATCACTTCTCTGCTCTAGCAGCAGAGGCCGGAGCTGCTGTGTCATATTAACAGGACAAAGCTTCTCAGTCACTGTTCTTATTTTTGTTACTGAACTGGGGAGAGCGTGGTACCTTGTGCTATCCAGTGCCCTGAGCACCTAGCTGCTAAGTGACACTGTGTGAATGTAGAAGTATCACACTGGCATGTAGGTTTTTCTCCTTCCTCCTTTCTCTAAACTGTACAATTCTGTATAGAAATATACTGGCCTTCCATCTAGAACTCTTGCTCTCCTTCTGTCCATCCTCCATTCCGCTGCCCGGCTGATCCACTTCTCTCCTTGTTACTTATCTGCCTCTCCCCTCTGCCAATCCCTCCACTGGATACCCATTGCCCAGAGAATTCAATACAAGCTACTCTTGAAAACCTCTCTCTTCCTTATATCTCTGCCTCCACCTCTGCTCTTCCCTGGACCTTCTTCTCTGCACCCCTCTTGTCAGCGACTCACACAACTATTCTAACTATTTGGGTGACATGTATGAATGAGGCTGCGCCAGAAGTCTGGCATCTTTTCAGCCCGACATCTAGCGCAGCCCTGTTCGCTATATGTTTAAATCGCCCGCACGCCCATATCAGGCGCATTACAGAGCGCCCGCAGAACTTTGTAATGTGCCTGATTTCTGGGGCATGCGGGAGACGGGGCACACTAAAACCGTACGAAGCTATAGATTTATAGCTTCAATACGGCAAATCTACACTCATTACTGCTGGAACAGATAGAGCACTTTAAAAGTGGTTTACCTGAGTCGGAAGTGTTGTTTCTGCGCTAGAATGCACCTGATTTATGACCCACAGTAGAGCAGGTTCATAAATCAGCTGCATTCTACACTATTCTTATAGTCTAAGCGCCATAAATCATACATGTCGCCCTTTGTCTTTTTGATTCCGCTATAAAAATGATTTAAATGCACAAAAAAGCAAAAAACAGTTGCATAATGAAAACTGCAATAAAACAAAGCCACAAGCAATTTTAGATTCATGCTTCCTGTTTATTCCTGGAAAGGCTGTGGATGGTTCTATAGCAGTGTAACATATCAGCTACATGTTAACAGCTCTTCTATTTGCACTGACATGAGAGCAGGAGATCTTATCTATAATGTAAAGTAAACAAAAGCAATTAATCTCCTTTGTTTGTTAGAGATAAAACACTCTGTTCTCAAGCTGCCAGCAGCCTTATATGCAGACCTGAAGTGACACCACTCTGTGCTCAAAGCTAAGTCAAAAAGCAAAGAGAGAAGGGGAGAGCAGGTTGGTAACTAAGAGAAACTTGTGTGCACTCAAAGCAGATAAATTCTCTCTTATCTCAACAAAGCAAAGCTATCCATTTAGGTGCAGTATTTAACCGCATAAAAAACAGAATGAGATCAAAACCTTTTTCTAAGAGTCCGCACAATTTTCCAATCTGTTTGACTAGGCATTTTTAGTGAGGATTTCTGCCCAATGCGTGAGCCAAGCCTATAGGCACTGGGATAATGTCACCAAACTTTCCCCTGTTGATGCTTTTGAGTGTGTCAAATTCACTTTTCCTTGATAAAGATTAAATATTAACTACATGTACTGTATTGTCGTCCATCAATGCCTTTAGCTTTGAGTGACACATTACTGCATCAATGTAGCTAACAATACAGCCACATAATTGGGGAAGGCATAAAATGTATTTTTTGGTAAGTCTCTATATGCACCTGTTCAAATGAACAATATTCAGTCAAAAAGTGTAATTAAAAATGTATTAGTCCAAAATTGAGCTGTTGTCAGCTGTCTGAAAAGTAGAAAGTTTTGTCTTGGTAGGTATCTGCATGGAACTACCATCACATAAAGTGGTGGCACTAATGGGCAGAGCTCTTTTTCTAGTCAGTCAGCTATAGGTAGGTTTCCATTCATAGACCATATTTTATATTTCATTTGGTCAGACTCTACTCACCCACGATTTAACTGCTGTTTAATACAGATGAAGGTAAAGTTGATGTACAGTGCAGGAAATAATTATTTGATCCAAAGCTGATTGTGTAAGTTCGCCCACTGACAAAGACATGAACAGTCTATAATTTGAATTGTAGATTAATTTTAACATGAAATAGAATATCCAAAATAAAATCCAGAAAATCACATTCTATAAATTATATACATTTATTTGCATTTTGCAGTGAGAAATAAGTATTTTATTCCTCTGGCAAACAAAACGTAATACTTGGTGGCAAAACCCTTGTTGGCAAGCACAGCAGTCAGACTTTTTTTGTAGTTGATGATGAAGTTTGCGCAGGTGTCAGAAGGAATTTTGGTCCACTCCTCTTTGCAGATCATCTCTAAATCATTAAGATTTTGAGGCTGTCGCTTGGCAACTCGGAGCTTTTCTATTGGATTAAGGTCTGGTACATGGCTCCATCTATTCTCCCATTGAGGTGGTGAAGTAATCCTGTGCCGTTAGCAGAAAAACAGCCCCAAAACATAATGTTTCCATCTCCATTCTTGACAGTGGGAACAGTGTTCTTTAGGTTATAGGCAGCATTTCTCTTCCTCCAAATAAGCGAGTTGAGTTAATGCCAAAGAGCTAAATTTTTGTCTCATCTAACTACAGCACCTTCTCCCAATCACTCACAGAATCATTCTGGTGTTCACTGGCAAACTTCAGACAGGCCTGCACATGTGCCTTCTTGAGCAGAGGGACCTTGCAGGATTTTTTCTTGGCGACTGTGGTCCCAGCTGCCCTGAGATCATTAACAAGTTCCCCCGTGTAGTTTTAGGCTGATCTCTCACATTCCTCATGATCAAGGATAGCCCACGAGGTAGATTTGGCATCGTGCCCCAGATCAATGTCGATTGACAGTTATTTTCTTACTATTCCACCAACAGTTGTCTCCTTCTCACCCAGGATCTTACTTATGGTTTTGTTGCCCATTCCAGCTTTATGCAGGTCTACGATCTTGTCCCTGACATCCTTAGAAAGCTATTTGGTCTTATCCATGTTGTAGAGGTTAGAGTCTGACTGATTGAGTCTGTGGACAGGAGTCTTTTATAAAGGTGACTATTTAAGACAGCGGTCTTTAATACAGTTAACGAGTTGATTAGGAGTGTCTAACTGGCCTGTAGGAGCCAGAACTTTTAATGGTTGGTAGGGGATCAAATACTTATTTCTCTCAGCAAAATGCAAATAAATTTATAAAATTTCTACAATGTGATTTTCCGGATTTTAGTTTGGATATTCTATCATTCAATTTTAAAATTAACCTACCCTTAAAATTAGACTGTTCATGTCTTTGTCAGTGAGCAAACTTACACAATCAGCAAGGGATCAAATAATTATTGCCTTCACTGGATATACTCTCCACTCCAAGGGTAAGACCACATGAGTAAATGGCTGCTAATTGCTTAACGAGTTTGCCAGTATCTTGGCCGTATCAAATCCATGACGTTAATTCCTACCCAAAGCATGGATGATGGAGATGCAAATTGAAAACCTTTGAATAAGCTGTATGTGTGAAAGATTTATTCTCAACAACCAACAAATAAGTGAAGAGCATCCCACACATGCATGAGCAGCAGGGCACGAGCACAACATATGTCCCTACGTTTTAAGCTGTTTATGTTCTTTATGCCAAGACATTTCAGTATCCATTTGGTTTGCATATTTAGGGCTCAGTTGGGTACTTGGCGTTACTTTTACAGGATAATGCTGTGCTGGTTAACAGGCTTCTGACAACACTAGCTGCCATGACTCCGCAATGAAATTACTCTTCTCTAAGTAAACGTTGCACAAGGTGACAGAAAAGTGATTTTCATAACTACTGTATACACACAATGTCACCTTGAAGGAATTTAAATGCCTTACGGATGTGGTCTAGTTGTTATTAGGCTGCATTTTTTTTTCATCTTCACATGTTGAAAGCCTTAACCTACTTATTTTTCTGTCAACTTAGCCATTCATTGTTTTTTCTTTTGGAGAACAAGCACTATTCAGAGTACATATAATTTATTTGCTTTTTTTTGTAGAGGATAAAGGCTGGGTTTGCACATTGAACTTTTCCTATCTGAAAAATCTACTGTTTAACCCTTTTTACTTAAGGTGGTATTCGCCTCCGACATGGGTTAGGCTCAATGCAATGGGGTTAACCTGTGTCACTGTTTCCCGAGCAGGATCCGATGATCTGAAATCCATGGTGTGGAAAATCCAGGCTGTAGTTCATTTTGTTTACTGCAGCGCGGACTGGCCATTCAAGTGAATGCCTGTCAGAATACACCCATCTTACATTTCACGTTAAAATCCGTTGTGTGAACTAGTAACGTATTCTTTAATCATTTGGGTATCTACAGATGCGGTCATACCAATTATGTATTTTTCTCATTCCAAAAGACTAGAATTTAAAAAAAATAAGAAACAAAAAACTGGCTTATTTTACATGATTATTTTATTCTTCTAAAACCTTTTTTGACTTTTATTAATCTCTCTTAGTCTCAGTCGGTGTCATGAACATGCAATCTTCAGATCACTCGTAATACATTGTGATATGTCTGCATAAACTAAATAAATAAATGAATTGGAAAGTTGTAGAATGTTTACCTGTATAGTGATTAGCTTCTTCCTGACAGCGTAAATTTTGACAATGGCGTTTTTTTTCAAGCCATAGCTTAGGCTTTTTATTTTTTTTTGCAAGGTGAGATTTTTTAAAAAAAATTGAAGGGGTTTTACAGGACTAACTTTTTATTTATTATAGAGCTCACACCTTTATTATATTGAACTTTGTATTTGACACTCATTAAAAATTATTTACCTGTTCTGCTTTGCAAAACCAGACAGAGAGCCCTTTACTCTGCTACTTTCTGCATACCATGTGACGTCCATTGATCACATGGCCTCAATGGACATTTTGTCATCACTCAGTGGGTGTGCTTTGAAGCCAGGCTCAGCTTAGAAACACTACCTTTTGGTGTGAGTGACCTGAGCAGAGAAAGATCTGGCTGCCCCTAGTGACTGAGTCACTACGTAAACAGAGGTGCTGACACTAATATAATCAGTACAGAGCTGGAGGGAGGGGGTTATACATGTGGACACATACACACTTGCAGTGAGAACTATGTGTACATAGTGAATCGCTGCTAGAGTCTAGGTGCATTCATTACTGTGTACTGATAGGAGGAGATGCCTTTTTGATAAATTTGCTAAAAAGACATTTTCACCTGGTCAGAAGACTTGCATTATTTGATTGGCTGAATGTGCATTAGGACCTCTGGGATTATCCAGCAGCAGCCAGAAAAAAGTCTGCCTAATGCTCTTTATATAGCAGTGGTGCAAGGGTAAAGTGTCATGAGATTCTGCCCTGACATCACTAGGTGTAGTGATGATGACACATCCCCTACAGCAGGCACACAGCTTTCCCATGATAAAAACTGATTGATGTGGGGGATGTGGCGTCACCCACATTTCTTGGATGCTAGATAGGCTATCCAGTGTACAGGAAAGCTGGGTGATGCCACATTGCCCATAGCAATGAGAGTTACAGTCATCGGATAGCTGTGTACCTGCTATGGGGAGATACAGCACATACATATAAATATAGTAACCAAATCAAATATATTTGTACATGTATTACATATATTATAGGTGAGATAAGAAAGTTTTTTTTTACCATGTTAGAAACTGTTTGGTGCATAGCACTACATACAGCCTGTTGCATGCAACCAGGAAGTGAACTGGAGCAAAGATGCAGGGTATGAGGTGTACATGTCTGAGAATGATGATGTAAGGTTGTACAGGGTAGGCATCGGATGAGGGGGCGGGTGCAGAGAAGTTCTAAATTGTAACTGCAATGGATTCTGGGACTTGTAGGAAAGAGCTGCTGGAGAACTACTGACGCTTAAACAACCAGCAAGTTTCACTGATATTATGATAGATGAATAAGGAGACAAAAGAAAAAACACATGAAGGTAGTGGGATGTCTTTACTTTTCCATATAAATGCTGTTTATAGTGTTCTATGAAATCATTAAACTCCCGGATAGCTCCTTTAATTTACCATATAAAAACAGATTTTGCTATCTCAGAGGTCAGTATAAATAACATGGTATGTTGCCTGTGGGTCAGTAATATTACGTCAATAACATATTTATATAGTTTCTGTTATGTTTTACTGCTTTCAAATACAAACCTTAAAAAAATAAGATCCATAACTTTTTGGGATTTTTTTTATTGACGCTGTATAAAGGCTTTTTTCTGTGGGGCAGTAGTTTTTACTGGTTTTTATTTTGCAGAACACAAAAGATAATATTTTAATACCCTTTCCGATATTTGATTTATATTAATGTCATGATGTGATGAAGCAGTATGGAGTGGGCTCTGTTGCCTGTAAGTTACAGCACTTGCTTTCAGCGATCAAGACTGTAGATAACTCTGATCCAAGTTGTTTACCTATGTAGATGCCGTGGTCAGCATGATTGTAGCTTCTACTAATGCGGTTTAGGAGTCCAGCCAGCAGTCTTATTCAGTGAGTGATGGCTATCTCTGCATGCATAATTATACAAGCACGGCTATCACATTTTTAAGCCTAACATTTCTAACCCTAACAGTTTTGGATCCGAAAAACGTATTCAAAATGCTGTGTGAATATCCCCTATAAGGGTCTTCTTACTAGGCTGTTTCACTGAGTCGCAAGCAGTTTTACATTCACTCTTTGTCTTCAGGCTATAGGTGGTTCTATAGCAGTGATTAGCATACCAAGTGTCTCTGTAAGTAGTCGTTACACTGACAAATGAAGGAGATGTTATCTCTTAGGTAAACATAAGGTACATGTGGTGTGAGGACTGAAAACAATGTCTTATCTGTAATCTTGTTAAAGATAATAAGTTTGATCTGGTGCTCAGTCCCTGCATGGGAAGATGTCACTCCATGCTATAAGCTCTCTGCTCTAATCAGATAGCAGAGTTATCGTCAGGGAACCAGGTAACCACAAAAACCTGTGTGCACCCAGAGCACATAAAATGTCTTATCTCATGACTAAAGTAGAATCTATTGACCAATGTATTTAGAAAAAGTCTTCATTTAACTGTCCCTTCAGGTTGAAAACTAATCTTTGTAGTGAGAAAAACCCTTTAAAGGGGTGGTTTTACCATGCTGTTTCAAAAGTCATTTTAACATTACAGTGTATACACAGCCTTACAGTGACAGGTGTGCAGGAAGTTTGCAAACTGTAGAGTAAAAGAGCTGTAATGGGTAAAAGCGTTGTCAGTAACATAGATAAACAAGCTCCTGCGCTGCAGATAACACTCAGCATGGAGTGACTCACCTTCCCTGTCAGCGCTGCTAGAGCAGAGATGTGACCAGTAACCTAGGGAAGCTTGTGTAAATCTAGTAAACAATGCAAAATTTGAACAGCAATGCATTTGGTAATAGTCTTTATTTACCTTTGCCTAAATATTTAAAGCTAATCACTGTAGTGAGAAAACCCCTTAAAAACATCAGCAGCAATTGCATAAATATTTCTGGTAATTTGTCACAAAGTTTCATCTGCTTAGGTTGCAGTGACTTGATACAAGGCAATAATCTAATGTTTGGAAAGTGTTCTGCAAAATTAAAACTTTACTTAAAACACAATTCATGCAAATACATCACAACTCACCTCAAATGCTAAGATCATATTATCCTTCTCATTCATTCGGTCTTCATATGCTAATAACAATGGTGACAAATATTTCATATCCAACTGTAAATAAAGAAGGAAATTGTAGAGCTTGAACAGGTTCAAAGGCGGGCAACAAAAATAATAAAAGGACTGGGGGGGCGCAACCCCAGAAAGTGGGGCAAGATTGGGGTTTATTAGTTTAGGAAAAAAAGACGGCTTAGGGGGACATAAAAAAATTTTAAATATATTAAAGGTCATATAGAGATCTCTTCCAAGATTTTTTATCCCCAGGACTGTATCTAGTACAAGGGGGCATCCTCAACGTTAGGGAAAAAGAAGGTTTCTACATAAACTAGAAAGGGATTCTTTTCTGTAAGAGCAATGAGACTGTGGAAACGCTCTGCCAGAGGAACTTGTATGGTAAATTAAATAACAGAGTTCAAAAAAAAGGTTTTAGTTTTTACAGAATATAATTAAACAAGTTATGTGTCTGGTTTGGAGGGGTCATTGATCAGGGATTTTTTGATTGCCGTTTGGAGTCGGAAGGTTTTTCCCCCGAAAATGGTAAAAATTCGTTTATTTGGGGGTTTTTACTTCCTCTGGATCCACTGTAGCACAATAGGCTGAACTGTATGGACCTCTGTCTTTTTCCGCCTTATAAACTAATAGTTGCCGGTTTAGAGTTTGCGCTTTCCAAAGCATGTTATGCAGACTCCTTTCATTTAGAGGATTCTGGATCTAGGTCTTGCCCTCAGCTTTCTTCTAGTCACAACCACTATAACCATGGTGTTTGTATCCCTCTAATAAACTAAACAAGAAAAGGGTTTTATAATTTGTACACATAAAAAAAAAATCATCTCTTTACCTAGTTTATAAGGCGGAAAAAGACAGACGTCCATCCGTTCACCATTTGCTACGGTTGATCCAAAGGAATCAAAAACACCATGAGGTGAAGCCAATTGTCCTCTTTTTTGGGAAAAAAAATTCCTTCCTGACTCCAAAATCTGGCAATCAGACAAAAATCCCGGATCAAGGCCCTTCTCCGAACTGGTCATAAAAACTTGTTATATTATTAAACAGTCACGTCATTAAACATAGCAGCTATAAACACTAGAAAGTAGATTGTGCTGACGGGGTAAGCACCAGAGAGCATTGGCAAGTTAAGATACCACCTTGATGTACTAAGAAAGGTGGGGCCATTTTGGAATCACGAAGATTGTAATAATTTTCCCATCCTTGATTCATGTTAAAATTCTGGAAAGAAATTTAGGGCGACATGTATGAATCTGCCACTCGGGGGCACCTTTCCGCTATTTTTTGGCGAAATCTGCGCTGATTTAGTCGGCGCCGGGGGCGCGCTCATACTCCATGAAAAAGCCCGCCGGCTCGCCGTGTTTGAGGGCAGTGGGGGGGCGCTTTGGGGGCCCCCTTTTTGATTCCCGCCGAGGTAGTGCACCATAATGCGGGCAAAAGTCCCCGCCTGCCAGTGTGGGGGTACAGTGGGGGGACATGGGGAAAGTGCGGGGACGGGGCCGGCCCCTCACTGTTTTCCCCGACCGAAGACAGGCTGAAAACACGAGAAATCTTAAAGATGTCGTGGGGGGTATGAATAAAAAAAATCGCCTTTATAAAGGGGGAAAACATTCTCAGAACAGAGTCAAACCTAAAAAAATAAAAATTTAAAAAAAAAAATCACTTTCCAAAATCTAGAACGGGCAATATCAAGAATTAGGATTTTGGGAAAATTGGGGGGAAATAAAAAATTAAAAATTTGAAAGCTATTTTTATGGTCCCCAAAAACCGGCCAATCAAATAGGAGCGCAGTGAACCATTAAAACTATGGAAACCATTGCCAATCAGAATCAAAGGGGGACAGTTAAAATACAGTAAAAATGCAGAAAAGAGCGGGATTGGTCAGCTAGGGGGTTGGTTCCCGGGCCAATCAAATGGGGGAGCACAGGACCCATTATAGCCTTTTGAGAAGTTTAACCAATCAAAATCAAAGGCGGGACAGTTCAAAATACAGAAAAAATGCAGAAAAGGGTTTGGGTTGAATGGGGGCTTGGTATACCCCCAATAAAGAGCCAGCATTTCTCCCTTTGTAGTCTATGGAGGAATCGGCGCAATGTTTTGGCTTCAGCGCCGTGGGGGTGGAGTTGATTAAAAAATCATTTTTATTAAGTGTAAAATATTCTCTGAAAAAAAGCTAAACTTCTATAAAAAAAAATCAATTCTATCCCGAAAAACGCGTTTTTTCCCCCGAGCGGCGTACATCGGGAATTAAAATAGAAAGAATTTCCCGGGGGAATTTACAGTTTTTAAAAAATCGGTACGTATTTGATTGGTATTTATGCCGCCCAATCAGAATGGGGACAAAGGCCCCCATTATATCCTATGGAGGAGAATTGACCAATCGAATAAGAGGGACAAAAAACCATTATAAGCTATGGGGAAATTGCCAACAGAATAGGGCAAAAAAAGACCCATTATACCCTATGGAGAAGTTTTGACCAATCAAAACAAAGGGGGGGGGAAACTTTAAAAAGCAGTAAAAATACAGAAAAGAGCTGTTTGGGTGAGAGCTTTGGCTTAGCTACCCCCACCCAAATTGAGCGCAGTACTTCTCCCATTGTAGTCTATGGAGAGATGGCGCAAGCAATCTCAGCGTCTGCGCCGTGCGGCATGGAGTATGAAAAAAAAAAAACTTTTTTAGAAGTGTTAAAACTTTTTCGATAAAGCGTGAAAACCTTCTCTAAAAATAAATAGTTTAAATCGCTAAAAAAAGGTTTGTTGCTGAGACCGGCGTACCTAAGGAAAATTTCAATAAAAAAATTGCCAGGAAAAACAGAATTTAATTGTTTTTGCCTTTCTCATTGGTCGGCATAAACCAAACCCAAAATCAGGGAAATTTAGGGGAAAACGGGGGCAAGGGCCCCTTCTAACCAGGGAAAATATTGACCCAAAATATTCAAAGGCGGGCAGTTCAAATACAGTAAAAAAGGAGAAAAAGTGATTGGTTGAAGCGGGGGGGGCCGTCCAGTTAGCCCAAAAGAGCGCGAGCCCTTTTAATAGAGTCTATGGGAAAAGAAATGAGAGGAGCTTGTTTTTTGATTGGCTAAGTTAAAGAGGCGCGGTTATTTACAATGGGGAGGCGAGCGACGCTCTTGGGGGTTTTCTAATGCAATCTGAAATAAAACTGTACGTGGCCCAAATCAAAAATAAAACGGCCCCAAGTTATCCCCATGTTTATAAAATGAATAAAATATGGGGGTTAAAAAAAAAAAATTCAAAAAATCGGTTTTTTTTCTTTTTTTTCGTTATCCAAAGGGTCAATGTATGGGTGTAACGAAAAAAAAGAAAAAAAGGATTTTATTGATTTTTAAAATTTTATGAATGTGTACTGCTGAAAGTATAGGAACATAAAATTTAAAAAGCCCTCGAGGATTTTGGGGTGGTTCTGCCATTTGTGCTGCACTGTAGATGCACTTCGCAGTTGAGATGGACATGGTGGCTGGATTTTGTTGAAGTGGAGTATGAATGACATGCCATCACCAAAGACAGTACTTTGATAAACACTCGGGCAACTGTTGCCAGATCAAGCACAAATTTGTAGTGGTGGGGAGGTACATTAAAGACTACAAAACATAGATAGGGTGGGCAGATTGAAAAGTGTAAATGCATATCCTCTATGTCTACTAAAAAAAAAAAAAAACCCTTGCTCCCTGGGCCCGGGAGGCGATTAGCAAGTGCAGAGATTCCATTGATCGGGTTTGGAAAACTAACAGGGGGGGGGTTTACACGGCAAGGCCCAAAAACAGCAGTTTATCCGACCGGTATTTGCACTCTTTTCGTGCCGTGCACACGGCCGCAGGGGGGCGGCTTTTCTTTGCGATAAGCGGAGAAAAGCCCTCCCCCTTCACAATCACAGATTCCGTCTGAAAACCGGACGGAAGATTGTGCTTGTAGAATGTTTTCAGGGGGGAAAAACTGCCGGGGGAAACCCCGTGAGTGGGGCTGTGCCGGGGTTTTCCCTGGGGCCCTTGTGTCATTTTCGGCCCGGTTTTTCAGCGGTCGCAAAAACCCCAAACCCCCTGAAAAACATCCGAAAACCCGTGCCGTGGGGACATGCCCTAAGTCCGCCCTGCATGCTGTGACAGGATGGTAGCCATTTGAAGTAAATCAGACAAAATAAGAAGAGAAAATGGCTAGCATTTTTAGAATTTTTATTGTCAGTAACAGCATATAACCATGTTGTTTCCATTACCCCCAAAGGCACGAAAAGAAAAAGTAAATTATTATTAGTGTAGACCCTGGGGGATTTTTTATCAGGGCAGTTTTCACGCGGTTTGGGCGCGGGTTTGGCCAGGGTTTCCGCGGTTTTCCGCGGCCAAAAAACCCGTCCAAATCGCACCCCAAACTCGGTCTCCCGCCGCGGGGGGCCCCGGTTTTGGGGGGCAGGTGTGGGGGGGCGATTTAAGAGGCAAACAAACCCCGGCCCCCAACCCGCGCCCCCAAACTGTGCCGAAAAGCGCCGCCGAACCCGCGGGACACGCGCCGAAGTTCCCCTGTCAAGAATTGAAGGAGACTTTGACACACCCAGAAGGCCCCAGCCAATCCCCTTTTTGAATAGTAACGCGGTTTCCCATAGGAAACCATGTTATGAACTGGGGCGCGATTTGGGGCGGGTTCTGGCCAAGGCAACCCCGTGAAACCCAAAAACAAACCCGCCCAAATCCCGTGGAAAAACGGCGTAGGCCCCCGTTCACAGGGTTATTTTGGGAGTTGGAGCCGTACGCCGCCGTATTTGCGCTCATACAGCTCCCAACCGTCCCAGAAAAACGGTTTTTTCCACATTCTCATTGAAAATGGGGATTCCGTTCTCTCCCCTCCCCCTCGGCAATCCGCCGGGGGGGGGGGCGGGGGGGGAAAGTAAATACTTTTTACGGGGTCGGCCGTAAATAATGCAATTCTATGGGGCCGCGGGCAGGCCCCCCCCCCTTATTCAAAACTGTAGTGCGGGCGAAATCCGCCCCCCAATTACGGTTTAATAAGCCGTGTGAACATGCCTTAAAAATCTATGGGGGGTGGGTTTTTTGTCAGTTTTCAGTGGTTTTCCCAAAACCGCCCAAAAAACCCCGAAAAAACCGACGAAAAAACCATGACGTTTTGGGGCTACCAAAGATTTATCTGGGGGAAAAAATTTCTTTAATTCATTTTAAAGTTATCCCGGGGAAAAAAAAAAGATGCCTGTAAACAGAATATCTGCGTTTTTTATTAAAATTACAATATCTGCAAGTGGAAAAAGGGCAAGTAAAGGTTATGGTTCTGTAAAATGCTTCCAGGAACGTGACACGTTGTTTAATAATGACAGAAATCATTAATGACTTTCTTCAATGTAAAGAGGTTTAGGCTAAGTCTACATGGTGTCAAAATGCCGTCCAAATTCCGACAGCATTTTGACACTTGCAGGACCCCACTTTTGAGCGATTTGTGCAAAAACCCGGTTTGGGTTTTATGCGCCCTCGGGCCCTTTTAATTTCAAATCCGAACAGAATCCGGCCCGGGAAAATAAATTTGATTTGTCCATAATTTTAAACCCCCCACGTTATGACCGGCTGAGTCTTTTACGCACAGATTTTCATTGAGTCTATGCAGCACAGTGTAAGTGGAAAAAACATGCCGTTAGACAAGCTTTAAAAATGAGAAAAAAAGGATTAAACAAAAGCAGTCTACCTCCTTCAGCTAGTTTCGGTCTAGCAAAAATGAAACTGGCAATATTGCCTCACTCAGAAGTCACAGAGAGACAGCCAACGCTAGAACCCACCAAGGGTGCTTTCACATGGAGCGTTTTGGTGCATTTTTTAGCAGAAATGCACCACAGACTGTCCAGGAGTTGCCTGATGCTTTAATCCAGGTCTGAGAGGAGACCCTAGGGGAAATCTGCCACCCCCCATCAGGAGCATGCCTAGAAATTTATAGGGAGGTCTACAGGCAATGGAAGCCCCCACACATATGAGCCTCATTTCCCTTTCTTTAAAAGGGTTTTTTTGTTTAAGCTTTCGTGCCCTTTGGGTATTCTATCAGTTTCAAATCCAGGGGCGAGTCTCTTCTCTCAGTGGGCGTGCCTCTCCTGCCAGGAGACATGTCTCCCCTCACTGAAGAGCTGTGACATCATCATTCTGTGTGTGCAGGGGAAGGGAGAGGATGTCAGCTTTGCAGACCTCCTGCTATGCTTCTGGCTGCAGAGTTCTCAGCTCCAGGCTGCTCCTTGTAACCAGATTCTCTGTATTGGTGTAATTGCTGTTATACACACAGCCTGAACTAATGAAACAAGTGTGAGAAATGCTCTCTGCCTCTCTCCCTCCCCCCTCTGTTGTCAGGCAGGAGGTAGAGCAGACTGTATAAGGCTTTTATATAGGGGGAGCACAGGGTATAAGCAGGGCCGTTCCTAGGCTAAATTGCACTCAGGGTGAGGTGAAGAAATTTCGGCCGCCGCCCCTGTAAAATAATGCGCCACAATGCAAGACAGTGCTTCACCAGATAACTGTCCCCTGTAGCCTTGTAATACCCACCTTTTAACCAGAAAAGTAGCCCCAGCAGCCCCTGATAGTTGCCCCTGTAGCCATGATAGTTGCCCCTGTAGCCAGTGTCCCCCTTGCAGCCAGTGGTCCTTGTAGCCAGTGTCCCCCCTGTAGCCAAATTGGCCCCTGTTGCCCGTGTCCCCCTTGTTGCCCGTTTCCACCCTGTAGCCAGTGTCCCCCCTGTTTCCAGTGTCCCCCTTGTAGCCAGTGTCCCCCTTGTAGCCAGTGGCCCCCTTGTGGCCAGTGGGCCCCTTGTAGCCAGTGGGTCCCTGTATCCAGTTGCTCCTTTGTTGCCAGTGTCCCCCCTGTAGCCAGTGTCCCCCCTGTAGCCAGGTGCCCCCCCTGTAGCCAGGTGCCCCCCTTGTAGCCGTTGACCCCCCCTGTAGCTAGTGTGCCCCCGATAGCCAGTGGCCCCTTTTTAGCCAAATGTCCCCCTGTAGCCAGTGTCCCCTCTGTAGCTTGTGTCCCCCTGTACCCAGGTGCCCCCTTGTAGCCAGGTGCCCCCCTTGTAGCCAGTGTCCCCTTGTAGCCAGTTGCCCCCTTGTAGCCAGTGCCCCCCTTGTAGCCAGTGCCCCCCTTGTAGCCAGTTTGCCCCCCTTGTAGCCAGTTTGCCCCCTTGTAGCCAGTGTCCCCCTTATAGCCAGTTTGCCCCCCTTATAGCCAGTGTCCCCCTGTAGCCAGTGTCCCCCTTGTAGCCGTGTCCCCCTGTAGCCAGTTTGCGCCTGTAGCCAGTTGGCCCCTGTAGCCAGTGGCCCCTTGTAGCCAGTGGCCCCCTTGTAGCCAGTGGCCCTTTGTAGCCAGTGGCCCCCTTGTAGCCAGTGGCCCCTGTAGCCAGATGCTCCTTTGTAGCCAGTGTCCCCCTTGCAGCTAGTGTCCCCCCTGTAGCCAGTGTCCCACTTGTAGCCAGGTTCCCCTTGTAGCCAGGTGCCCCCCTTGTAGCCAGTTGACCCCCTTGTAGCCAGTTGACCCCCTTGTAGCCAGTTGTCCCCTTGTAGCCAGTGTCCCCTTGTAGCCAGTGTCCCCTTGTAGCTATTGTCCCCTGTAGCTAAGGATTTTTAAAATAATAAAAACTTACTTACCTTTCCAGGATCCCCGCAGCGTGTCCCGGTCACCGGGGTTCAGTGTAAGCGGCGTGACGTCATCACGTTGCTTACACTCAGCTCCTGGGGCCTCCTGGGACACACGGGAGCCGAGACTGAGCGACGCAGGGGGCGCGGTGAAAGCTGTGCGCCCCCTGCAACGCTGCTGTGTATATATCGGTGCTCTGACTGAGCGCCAATACATACAGGGGAGGAGACAGGAGGGGAGCGATCCATCCTGCCTCCTCCCTGTACCGGCAGCTGCATTAAGTGTATGCAGCTGCTGGCAGTCAGAGGCTAACCACAGGGCGGGCGAGGTGGGTGGCGCCCCCCTCGGGTGAGGGGAGTCTCGGCGCCCCGGGCGATCGCCCGCCTCTAGGAACGGCCCTGGGTATAAGACTGTGTTATATGAGGGGAGAGTGAATATAGCAGATACTCAGTACATAGAGAGCCAGCACATAGAGAGGAGCTGAGACAGCCTTCATTATAAAGACACAGGCATCTCAGAGGGGAGTAAACACAGAGTGCAGGCAGCCAATCACAGCACAGGGGGTGTTTCCCATCTGGGGGCATGTCCCAAAAGGCTGAATAAAATGTCAGTCAGCCAATCACAGAAAAGGGGGCGTGTCCCATCCTGCTGCTGCAGAAATAGCTATAGATGCACAATTTACTCATATCTACTATACTAAGTGACTTAGGAAAAGCAAAGCAATTACAAAAGTGCTTATTTTTACTGTCCCAATCATTTGAGATATGATCTTTGTAGCAAGAAAACATCTTATAGGTATTTCCATTGAAGTTGAATGAGCCTGAAATTTGGTTTTCCACTCTGATTTTGGGTATCATTCCAAATCCAGACCTCCATGGAATATTCATTTTGATTTTCATTGATCATTTTTATGTTTTATAGTCCTTAACACATTCCACTGGAATATTTCATTCATTGAGATCTAGGATGTGTTATTACAGGCAGTCCCCGACTTACATCGTTCCGACTTACATACGTCCCCTAGTTACAAACGGAGACTTATGGGGCGTGGCTGACATTCAACACTGAGTCACGCCCCATGATAACCAAGTGCCAGCATGCCACAGCTGCACATGAGATACAGAATGTTAGGTGAAATCTTCTAAAAAAAAAAAAAAAGGGCACAGAAAAAAAAACAAATGTAAAAACCCTACCCTGCACTATCCAAAACTAAAAATATTATTTTTTGCTGGAATTACATTTAATAAATATACCTGTTCCGACATACATAAAAATTCAACTTAAGAACAAACCTACAGTCCCTATCCCGTTTGTAACCCGGAGACTGACTGTATAGTGTTCCCTTTTTTTAAGTGTATAATTGTAAGCAATATAACCATAATCTCGATTAGATGACTACCTTTTGGCCTCAAGTGGGCCTTCATTCTGTGGTATCTAGATTATGGCAAACATGAATGCCCGCTGGCTCCACATACCAGTGGGCTGCTGTGTATGCTATACACTTCTCCCTTTCTGGCAGACTTGAGCCGTCCTCATAATACATGGACATAATATAATATTAATGGCTGCCATGCAACATACTCTCCTAGCGGTAGCTACTTTATAAAACATAACTGGTAAGCATTTTCTTCCTCTGATAAAATGAGCTATTTATAGGGATTGTCAGGAGCGAAGCCTGATGAAAAAAAAAACTTTAAATTTGGATTCCTTATTGCTCCTACATAACTGTACCTGGTGTACTGCAGCCCCTGAGGATGTTGACAAAGGCTTTCATGCATGTGCCAGATCTCTAGCATCAGCATATCAACGGGTCCATATCAAGAATAGTCAGAGGTGCATATATATGTCATCATGTGCAAGACGCACTTCACCATCATCCTCAGAACTGGTACAAGCGGGGCTGGACAATGGGTATGCGACTGCCTAGGGCGCAAGTTCATCCCAGGCTGAAAAGGGGGGCTCAAGGATGTATGGAGTGGGCTGAATTTTCCATAAGAAGGGTGTTACATACCTTATTCCCTAGGGCCCAAATCCTTTTTCCCCCCCCCCGCCCCCCCCCCGTTGGGTCAAGCCCTTCATGTGATACAATCAGGTAAAATCCTGTTCATTAGGCATAATACTATTTTTGCTGCATGCTAGTTTGTCAGTATTTCAAGAGCAGTGCTGGGTTAAAAAAAGACTTTATGCTTCAAACATATGGAAAAACTAGCATTGCTGTCTAATTAAAACTTACAAGCCATGGTGGCGGAGGTCCTCTGGAGGGTAAGCCACCGATCCTCACATTCTGAAACAAGACATAAGAGATAACAATATAACTAAAGGGTTTAAAATAAATTATATTCCTTTCAAATTGTCTACATTATACTGTATTCAGAAGACAAAATAATTAGGTTTTTACATTTGCCCAAATAAAGTGTGCATTTTTTTTGTCCTTTTTAAATTCGGCCGTACAAATTTTATAAAATGACCCTTTGTTAAAGAGGCTATCTCACAAAGAATATTTTAAAGTTTTAAAAAAGGCATAAAATTATAAATATACGTCATATAAAAAAAGTTTGGGCACCCCCATTAATCTTAATCATTTTTTTGTTCTAAAAAATTTGGGTGTTTCAACACCATTTAATTTGTATATCTAAAAATGATGGACCAGTAATTTTTCAGATTGAAAATGAGGGGTTTTTTGTACTAACACAAAATGTTAATATTTGTTATTGTATATAAAAATTTAAATGGGGTGTTGAAAAAACCCAAAAATTTAGAACTAAAAATGATTTAGATTAATAGGGGTGCCCAAACTTTTTCATATGACTGTATTTTGTATTTAAACTCATTGCAAAATTTATTTTTTGAGACACACAAGTTTTAAATCCATTAGTCCTGGTGTTTAATTCAACACTCTACTGAGTCCACCTTATTAAAGGGGTTTTCCAAGACTCCATTCCCTTTTTAAACCACCCCCCCAAATTGTGTTCAAAAAAAATTAAAACCAAAATTTAACCCTCCGACACCACTTTTCCCGCACGGAAAGAGTTTTCCAGTGTTTCCCCTCGGGTCTCCACTGATGACTTTCACGTTCATGGTCACATAAATGAAACCCAAATTCTCTGCCCTTTTTGTGGGCCACATGCTGTGCATGCAAATATGATCAATGAACGTGATGCCCATCAGTGGGGGAAACTGGAGGGGGGGGGGGGCGTACGCTCGGGCCAAAAATCAGTAATAGGGGTTGGGAAAGTTTAAGTTGGGTTTTTTTTCCCTTTTTCCACGTAGGGGATGGTAAGGGTTTTTTTTTTTTTGTTTTTTATTTTTTTTTTTTTTTAAGGGGTTTTGGGAAAAAAACCCCTTTAAATGTACTGCACATAACACAAGCATGTGCAACACCTGAATGTCATCCCTCAGGGATGTTAAGGGATTCCTGCCCTGGTCATACATCATACTGTCTCAGAATAAGCAGCACCTTTTCTATCTGTCAGTGGAGATGCTGAAAAAGCCCCAATGGCTTTTAAACCCGAAAAAAGTATTTTGGGGGCACAAATTTTGGGACTTTGTTTTCCATTACTAGGGATCATAAGGATTACTTTGGATGCAGTTTGGAAAAGGGGATAAAATTTATTAACAGATGTTTTGGGGTGGGTGGTGATTAAAAACGGGAAAACCAAAAAAGGTGAATTTTTAAATGGGACACCAAAAATGTTGGGAAATTTAAAAAACAAATCACTGCAAAAAGAAAAAACCCAAAACTGGGTTTTATAAATTTTCCCAAACCCCAAAAAATACAGGAACCCAGGGATAAAGACCCATGTAATAAATGGCAAGCGAGGGGGGAAAAAAAAATTTTAATTTTTAAATCCCCCTTTTTCCCCAATCCGGAAGGCCTTTGGTTGTCTTTCAACACCAAGGTGTTAGGTTTTCATGGGGATTATCCCCCTTTTTATCTGATCCCCTGCTTAATCTGCATAATTTAATACATAACCTTTTTTAATATTTATATAGTTTTGGTGGCCCTTTTCTTTATCGGGCTTTGTCCCCGGGGGAATCTTTCTTATAAAAAGGGAAAAACGCTGGGAAAATTTTTTTTGGTGCAGAAGTTTATCTTGCACTATTAGAAATTAGGGGTTTTTGGGTAGAATAAGTGTCCCAAATTGGAAAACCCCCTTTTTCAGAGCATGACCCCCCCCGGGGAAGGAAAAGTGGAGGATAAGGATAGACTTTTTTTTAACATAGGAGCTCTTAGCCCTGGTATGTGTATTTTTGGATTTGCAGGAAAAAGGGGAAAGGGGATCCCCCTTTTGGGATTCCCCCTTTGGGAAAAAACTTCAGGATTTTTCCCACGTAAATTTTTTACTTTGTGGCAAAACCCCTTTAAAAACCCCTTGGGTTTTTTTTTGGTTTTTCCCTTAAAATTTCACTTTAAACTCCCCTTTGAAGGCAAACCCTTTTCTTGCCATCAAAACCACTAGAATATGAAATATAGTGTTTGTTAACATGACTGTATGCCTCCACGGTGTTAAAAAATTTTTGGGTCCTATGAGTTCTTTTGGAAATTTAATGAAACGAAAGAAAAATTGTTTTTTTTGATTTAAAAACCTACTTTGGGCCCAAAAGGGGGAAATTCCAGCATACGGGCCCCAAGACTGCATTACGAACAGGCAATGTGTTGTTGGGAAAACCACTAAAAGTAACGGGAAAAGGAAAATTACATTAAAAGGGGATGCTTTTTTGTCCCTTTTTAAAAAAGGGGGATGTGAAATCCATTATACAAGAATAATCTGTAGCTTCACCAAGTACTAAGGAAACAAAAACCCAAAATCTAGGTAAAAACAAAAAAAAAAAAATTTACTGTGTTTTCCCGAGGCTTTAGGGACTTCTTTTCATTTTGTTCTTTTTAAACCCCAAATAAATTTTTTTTCTTTTTTTTTTACCTTTTTAAACCAAAATCAAATTTTCCCGGGTTTTTTCTTGCTTTAGGGGAAAATGGTGTTAAAATTTTCTTAGCCGGGGAATTTGAAACCCAGGGGGGAAACCCAAAGTGGGTCGCTGCCCAAAAGGAAATTTTAGAAGGGGAAAGAGGGCCTTTCCCGGACCCCCCCTTCGAACGGGCTTAAGAAAGTCCACTAAGTTCAGTAAGTTTTTAAAAGCGTAAATAGTAGGAAAAGAAAAATTTTTACAAACTTGAAATTTCTTCTGAAAAAAAAACAAAGGGTTAAAATAAACCCTTTGGTCTTTTGCTATATAATTTTTTTTTTAATATTTTTTTTTAAAAATTTAAATCAAGGCTTTAAAGGGCCCATTTTAAAGTTCCCATTTAATGACCCCAACCCTTTAAAAAAATCTTGTGCTGGGGGCATTTTAAAAGGGAACCTGTCACATTAAACCTGCAGTCTGATGGGTTTTGGAAACAGCTGTTATAGAGCATGTTTTAAACAAAGTAGTTTGCAAAAAATTTAAAAAACAGGGGGGTCACTCTTTTGGTAAAAGGAAATTTTAAAATTAAAAAAAAAAAATTTAAACACGTGAACACCACGCTAACCCTTACCGAGTTGTGCTGGGATTTTGGGCCCACAATTTTAATTTTGCGCTTGGTAGGGCCTCGGGTCCAGCCTTTTTAGGGCAGGGGGGGGTTTTCCTCCCCAAAGCCGCGTTTTACAGGGCAGGGGCATAAAAAAAGTGGGGAAAAAAAAATAAAAAAGGGCTTTAAATCAGTAACGACCCAAAATGCGGGGATTTTGTTAGGAATTCCCTGGTTTAAAAGGTTTACGTTCTTTTAAAAAAATTTTTTTTTAAAGGAAAAAAAACCTTTTTTTAAGCACCCCCACTCCTCCCCTTCAGAGGAAATTTTCCCAAGAGAGCGGGGGAAAAACTTTTTTTTTTTTTTACCCCACATTCAAAGTTTTTTTGATACCTTTTAGTTCTGTAGGAAAAAATTTTTAGCATAATGTATTTTAATTTCCCTGATCACCTGGATTTAAAGGAGTCCAGTAACGGTCAAAATTAGTGACTGAAAGCTTTTCCCTGCATAAGTGGGGAAAACAGAGAACCCTGTCAAAAAAACAATAAAAATGCCACTGAACTCCTAAGCCCAGAAGAGGGGGGATTTGGATAAATTTAATTGGAAAAAACTATACTAAATTTTTTCCCACAAAAAATTTTGAAATCAACGGGTTTTGGTTGTCTTTTCTCTGTTACAGGGTGGGAAGATCCCCACAGCATGCTCCTGAGGGGGTTCCCCTTTTAAAAAAATTAAAATTGATAATTGAAATTCCAAAGGTAGGAGCCCTATTATTTTAAAAGGGGTATTACCATTTTTAAGGTTTAATACCTTTTTCCCTAAACCCAGAAAAAAAAAAAAAGGGTTACGGGTAGGGTTTATAAATTTCCCTGCACATTTGGTTCCCTCATTTGGGGCATTGCTTTTTTAGGGAAAAAAAACAGTGGGGGGGGGACACAAAAAACTCCACTAGAACTACCCCCCATTCTTTCTTAAAATTTGGTGTCTCTGGGCTGTTTTTGGAACTCCAAATTAAATTTTAAAACGGAAAATTAAAAACCCACCTCTCTGTTCAGATTGGAGAGTTTTCAAAAGCTCTTCAAAAGGGGGGTGGCACTACATTGTTCTGCCCACCAAAGGCATATCCTAGTGATTTTCCATAAATTGCTAAAAGGGGAACCCCCCTTTTAAAAAAAGGAAAAACCTAATAAAAAACATCCCACTTACCCGTAATTTTGCATATAACCTTTAAAGGCTTGTTTGGAAAATGTTCTTTTCCCCATGAGCCACCCCCAAATGTTCAACACGTGCTAAGGATTTGGGCTAAAGGCTTTCACTATGTCCCAAAACTTGACAGTCCCAGTGTTTTATGGTACCCAAATGGATTTTAATGACCCAATGGAAGGGGGCGGGGTTTGCCTGGTCATAGTTTTTGCCCCCTTTTTATAAAAATTGCAAAATTTCCCCTGATGAAATTTTGCTGGGGAAAAATTTCTTTGGGCAGGGGCCCATTCCCTTGGGGGGACCCCAAAACGGGTTTTTTCTAGAACAAACTTCATAAGTGTTTTTTTTTTGGGGCCATTTCCATAGTTTTTTTATAAAGTTTACGGGAATTTAAATTTTATGCATACAGGTTTTATCCAAAAAAACCTGTATAACAAACCAAAATTGGGACTACATTTTGGAATTTTAAAGTCAAGGACTTCTTGCCCTTAAAATTTCAGGATGGTTAAAAAAAGGTTTTGTAATTAAGTAGCCAATCTGTAAAACCCTTCCCTTAATAAATTTAAAAGGGAGTTTTTTCCAAAAAGGGCCCTTTCCGCGTTGTGGGGTTGGCTTATTTTTTAGTTTTTAACCGGCCATGTGAAGAAGAGGGGGGTTTGGCGTTTCCCAAACATCCCCCACCATGCATTTTTTTAGGATTTTCTGAATATGGGTTTTAGCCACTAAATTGAATGTATTGGAAACGCCCCAATAAAAAATAAATTGGGGAAAGGGACGGCAAGAAACCCCCTCCCATTTTCCCCCATACTTTTGGGCTAAAAGTTTACAGGGGAGGAAAAAAGTAAAAAAACTCCTTCTTTATCATTTAATTCTCACCCTTTTCTCAGGAAAAACCCTCCCATCACACATTGGGAAAAAAAATTCACTCCTTTAAAATACTGGGAATCGGGGGACACCTTTACAGTCCTCACTACCCCCAATCTCCTCCCTCTCATGTCCTGACCAGGCTGTCAAACGTTACAATGAAACTCTCACAACCACCCTGGACATGTTGGCACCACTCAGACACCACACCACCAGTCAGACGCCCGCAGCCTTGGCACACGCCTCAGACTCGCCATCTGCAGCGATGTTCCAGGTGTGCTGAGCGGCTGTGGAGAAAGTCGAAGCTACCTGCAGACTTTCTCCACTACAAATTCATGCTCAGGACTTACCACACTGCCCTTCACTGCGCCAAACAAAAATATTTCACCTCCCTCATCTCAACACTACACAACAACCCAAAATGCCTCTTTGACACCTTCCACTTCCTCCTAAGGCTTAGAGCTCAGGCCCTAGTCACTGACCTCTGTGCCACTCACTTCAAAGAGAAAATTGAAAATATCCAGCTAAACATATCTCAGTCCCCAAGTAATACCCATCCCATCCCCTCCCGCACGTCCTCTAATCTACTCTCAGCCCTTGACCTGACGACAGAGGAAGAAGTGTCCAGGCTTCTCCTGTCTGCACGCCCCACCACCTGCTCTACTGACCCCATTCCATCCCACCTCGTCCAGTCTATTTCTCCAGCTGTCCTCTCTCACCTTACTGCTATCTGTAACCTCTCTCTCTCCACTGGGATCTTTCCATCTTCCTTCAAACACGCCATCATAACCCCTTTACTAAAAAAGCCCTCTCTGGACCCGTCCTGTGCTGCTAACTACCGACCAGTCTCTAACCTGCCCTTCATCTCTAAACTCCTGGAACGCTTGGTCTACTCTCGCCTAATCCGCTATCTCTCTGCTAACTCTCTTCTTGACCCTCTGCAATCAGGTTTCCGCACCCTACACTCCACGGAAACTGCCTTAGTTAAAGTCTCAAATGACCTCCTAACAGCAAAATCTCAGGGTAACTACTCCTTGCTGCTTCTCTTGGATCTCTCTGCAGCGTTTGACACTGTGGATCACCACCTTCTCCTCAGCATGCTCAGCACCATTGGCCTCCAGGAAACCGCTCTCACTTCACTTCACACCTGTCTGATCGCTCCTTCAGTGTCTCATTTTCTGGTTCTATCTCCTCTCCTCTCCCTCTTGCTGTTGGAGTTCCTCAGGGATCCGTTCT
Organism: Phyllomedusa bahiana; assembly: GCA_025379985.1. Lineage (NCBI taxonomy): Eukaryota > Metazoa > Chordata > Amphibia > Anura > Hylidae > Phyllomedusa > Phyllomedusa bahiana. The sequence continues at coordinate 103,078 of JAODAL010006262.1, read as the reverse complement.
TGGTCCTCTCCTCTTTTCATTGTACACAGCCATCAGTAGATTTGGCTTCCAGTACCATCTCTATGCTGATGACACCCAATTATACACCTCCTCCCGTGACATCAGTCCTACTCTCCTACAAAACACCAGTGACTGTCTGTCCACTGTCTGACATCATGTCCTCTCTCCATCTGAAACTAAACCTCACTAAGACTGAACTTCTTGTCTTTCCGACATCTACCAACCAACCCCACCCTGCTATTTCTGTTTCTGTATATGGTACCACCATTTCTCCTAGGCAGCAGGCCCGCTGTCTAGGGGTTATACTAGATTCTGATCTGTCCTTCACCCCATATATCCAATCCCTTGCCTGCTCCTGTCACCTGCACCTAAAGAACATCTCCAGAATCCGTCCGTTTCTCACGTGGAAACAACTCAAACTCTCATTACTGCTCTTATTCTCTCTCGTCTTGACTACTGCAACTCCTTGCTTATCGGTCTGCCTCTCTGCAAACTCTCCCCTCTCCAATCTGTCCTGAATGCAGCAGCCAGGCTCATCTTTCTCTCCAGCCGCTATACTGATGCCTCTACCCTGTGCCAGTCACTGTACTGGTTGCCCATTCAGTACAGGATACAGTATAAACTCAGCATTCTCACTCATAAAGCTCTCCACAACGCTGCCCCCCCCCCTACATCTCCTCTCTCGTCTCTGTCTACCACCCGACCCGCTCTCTCTGCTCTGCTGCTGATATCAGGTTACACTCATCAATCATCCGAACCTTCCATGCCCGTCTCCAAGATGTCACACTTGCCGCACCAATTCTCTGGAATATGCTACCGCGGCCGATCAGGCACACTCACAACTCTCATAGTTTTAATATGGCCCTGAGAACACATCTTCTCAGTCTGGCCTACCAAGATCCCTAACTGCTATCACACACATTTGTCACTCCCTATACTAGGGCACTCACAGGCACTTATCTGTATATAGATGTACTGTCTGGGTGGCAGGTTCATCCATTTTTCATGTAAACCACCCCCTATTGATGAAAAAAGGCTGGACCATTGTAAACTTGGCACTTTTTCCCGTTTTTTTCACCCATACACCCTAATAGATTGTAAGCTCTCACGAGCAGGGCCCTCACACCTTGTGTCTCATCTGTAAGTACTTTTAATGTGTAATGTCTGTACGTTTACCCTTGAATTTGTAAAGTGCTGCGGAATATGTTGGCGCTATATAAATAAAGATTATTATTATTTAGTCAGCCACCAATTGTGCAAGTTCTCCCACTTAAAGATAAGAGAGGCCTGTAATTGACATCATAGATAGACCTCAACTATGAGACAAAATGAGAAAACAAATCCAGAAAATCACATTGTCTGATTTGGAAAGAATTTATTTGCAAATTAAGTATTTGGTCAATAACAAAAGTTAATCTCAATACTTTATGTATGCTTTGATGGCAATGACAGAGGTCAAACGTTTTCTGTAAGTCTTCACAAGGTTGGCACACACTGTTGCTGGTATGTTGGCCCATTCCTCCATGCAGATCTCCTCTAGAGCAGTGATGTTTTGGGGCTGTCTTTGGGCAACATGGACATTCAACTCCCTCCAAAGGTTTTCTATTGGGTTGAGATCTGGAGACTGGCTAGGCCACTCCAGGACCTTGAAATGCTTCTTACGAAGCCACTCCTCCGTTACCCTGGCGATGTGCTTGGGATCATTGTCCTGCTGAAAGACCCAGCCATGTTTCATCTTCAATGCCCTTGCTGATGGAAAGAGGTTTGCATTCAAAATCTCATGATACATGGCCTTATTCATTCTTTCATGTGCATGGATCAGTCGTCCTGGTCCCTTTGCAGAGAAACAGCCCCAAAGCATGATGTTGCCACCCCTATGCTTCACAGTAGGTATGGTGTTCTTTGGATGTAACTCAGCATTCTCTCTTCTCCAAACACGACGAGTTGTGTTTCTACCACACAGTTCTGCTTTGGTTTCATCTGACCATATGACATTCTCCTGGATCATCCTAATGCTCTCTAGCAGACTTCAGACGGGCCCGGACATGTACTGGCTTAAGCAGGAGGACATGTCTGGCACTGCAGGATCTGAGTCCCTGGCGGCGTAGTGTGTTACTGATGGTAGACTTTGTTACGTTGGTCCCAGTTCTCTGCAGGTCATTCACTAGGTCTCCCATGTGGTTCTGAGATTTTTGCTCACCGTACTTGTGATCATTTTGACCCAACGGGGTGAGATTTTGCATGGAGCCCCAGATTGGGGGAGATTATCAGTGGTTTTGTATGTCTTCCATTTTCTTATTATTGCTCCCACAGTTGATTTCTTCACACCAAGCTGCTTGCCTATTGCAGATTAAGTCTTCCCAGGATGGTGCAGGGCGACAATTTTGATTCTGGTGTCTTTCGACAGCTCTTTGGTTTTCACCATAGTGGAGTTTGGAGTGTGACTGTTTGAGGTTGTGGACAGGTGTCTTTTATACTGATAAGTTCAAACAGGTGCCATTACTACAGGTAATGAGTGGAGGACAGAGGAGCCTCTTAAAGAAGTTACAGGTCTGTGAGAGCCAGAAATCTTGCTTGTTTGTAGGTGACCAAATACTTATTTTTCACCATAATTTGCAAATAAATTCTTTCCAAATCAGACCCAAAGTGATTTTTAGATTTGTTTTCTCATTTTGTCTCTCAAAGTTGAGTTCTACCTATGATGTCAATTACAGGCCTCTCATCTTTTTAAGTGGGAGAACTTGCACAATTGGTGGCTGACTAAATACTTTTTTTTACAATGTGGAAGTACCTTTGTGGAGCACCTCTTTAAATGACAACCCCGTGGTGGCTAGGCAGTGCATCCATAGAAACCAGGCTAGCAGTCATGACTGTTTAGCTTGATAGCAGTCATATAGTGTTATTCCCATCTCATAATCAGATTTTTAGTAAATTAGATGAAGGGTGAGAATCATTTTAATTGTATAGCAGGTTACTATACTCTGCCCATAACTTTATCGTTATTGCTTTACAGCTTATTCTTCAGGATGAGGTTAACATAAAGAAGACGTGAAATGAATTGGTGAGTTCACTATGTGGTTCACAGCTGCAAGCCCTGGTCCTGTAGAATGTAGATAACATTACACTCAAAGCAGAGAGAGTTTCTGCATTATTTATGGCTGAAAACCACAGTGCAAGCTGCATGGGGAGCTTTGCCAACAGTCAGCAAACAGCAGCAGTAAGCGGCAAAGTGCTAAACTGAGGCGGAGCAAAGCCACTCCATGGACACTATACGTCCTTCAGCCTTAACTTAAATGTCACTTCTGAGAGAAGATCAGAGGAAGCCGTGTGATGTAGAATAAATACTTGACTCACACTGAAAGATGATCGAAACCGAAGTAAAATTTATTAGGGCAGAAAATGTTTTTCTTCCACTAGAATTATTCTGGATTCGAAAGTTACAGCTACAATCGACCTCGACAATTTCATTAGACACAGGATTTATGCTGTGACGATAGCACAATAATGAATGCCGAGAAATAGGCACTCCTAGCACATAGATCTGACTGCTGAAGCTTAAAGCACTGGAAAGAATTTCTACACATCACTGAATTGTGGCATCTAGTTTGAGGCCTTTTGTATAGTCTAAAAGACCAAAGAGTGCTAAATCATAATGATCTCAAAGTACTTCTAACAAAGGCAAATATTCATAAAGTTCCGTCTTGTTGAAAGAAAGAACTGTATTTTTCGGTAATCACATAGAAATTCAGAAGTCACCATGTTTTTGCCTTCTTTCGATGTAATCAGCTGTGAAACTAGAGAAGATATCATTCCAGTTGCCATGGCAGTGTCCAAGGACGTGTATATAGTTCTTGTCTGGTACAGTCTAGTTGTATATCCCTTCTTTTAAAAAGTAGAAATAAATTCATGCTTACTAAACTGGACACCTGTAATAAAACGTATTTGCATATAAGTGTAATCTTGTAGCATTGGAGAGAAATTGCCCTTTTCCGTAAACACTTGTACATATCGCTGAACAAAGCTACGACAACAAAAATGAAACATCTGTTGACTACATTTCGGGTACTATTCTGGAACACAACACGGAATAAAAATAAAGTTTGTTCACCCCTTCAGGATGCAGCTATGTTTAGATTTTTGGGTTCCCACTTTTTTCTCTCCGCCTTCCAAACACTATAACTTTTTTACTGTTCCACCTACATAGCCATATGAGGGCTTGTTTATTATGGGACAAGATGTGCTTTTTGACCGTACCACAGAATGTTTTGGAAAACCCAAACAAAATTCTACATGGGGTTAAACATTAAAAAAAAACAAAAAAAAATGCAGTGGTGCCACTTTTGAAGGGTATTGTTTTTATGGAGTTCACTGTTCCGTATAAATAACATGTTATATGTACGGTATTATTTATGGTGGTGTAGAGTATATGTTTTAATACTTTTCAAAAATGAAAACCTTCATATTTTTTCTGTGGTGCCATTTTCTGCAACCAACGAACTTCTTGTTTTTCAGTCTATGTCCCTGAGTGAGGGCTCTTTTTTGGTGGGCTGAAGTGCAATTTTTAGTTTTTAAATTCTGGGACATATGCCACTTTTTTTGTATAATTTTTTGGGAAATGCAATATAATATAAGTTAACATTGTACTCTATACGCAGTACTGATGTAATGCTGTATATAGGCGTTCAATTGATCCCCTATAATACTCTGCCTGTGGCAGGGTGTAATAAGTGTACTATCATGGCAGCCACGGAGGCATTCATAAAACCTCCAGCTGCCATGGCAACCGAACAGCACCACACGATCGCTTAGTGAGTGAGGTCTGCAACAAACCACAAGCCCCCATTCTCATCATTTAGATGCCGCAGTTGGCTTCACTGTGGCGTCTAAAAGGTCAAGTGGCCAGGATTGGAGCGGTATCTAATGAGTGAGTCCATTCCATACCCCCTTTATGCAGTTTGGACATACACGTCTATCTATTGAAGGGGTTACAGAACATTACTGTGATTCTCATTTCATTAGAGAGCTATTACCATTTCCCAAAGGTTACACTATGCTCCAGAAAAAATGCAGCCTTTTCTTATTAATTTTTTACACAGCTAGCTCATGCCTTAAGTGACTAGCAGCAAGCTCAGCTTGTTTTATCATATGTGCTTGAAGCACACCATTCAACCTTATGAAAGGATAAAGAGGTTGCAGCCGTGTAAATCAGGAACTTCTCAGATTCTGTAAGTACCTCTTCTTATGCTTGTAACAGGTATAAATTTATTGTCCAATTACTTCTTTAAAGGGGATTTGCCACGAAAAAAAATTTGAGGGGGAAATTTGCAAACAAAATAAATTTTCACCATTCACACAAAAAAATTCTGCTCCTTTAGTGATCCATGTTTACAGCTCATCCGGGGGATACGACCAGGGAGAAGCTCCCCAGACCCGGTCGACACCAACTTTCCTCTCAAACAGCTACTGAGTGTTCAAAAACCTCAGGGGCTCCGTCCTCGTACCCTTTGTAAAATTAGTCGAACATGCAAATAAATAAAAAAGGGAAAACTCAATAGTTGTGCATTTAAAAGAGAAAAAAAAAACCACAGATTTGGTTTCCCCAGGATTTGAAACCCAGGACCCTTGTGCCTGGAGGAAAAAAAATTACCTTCCTACTCACAAAGCTTAACCAAACAGATCTTTTTTGACTACAAGAAAAGGCCTGGTAAGTCACCTGCGGGGCACATGATACAATTCAAACAATCACACACGCCCCCCCTTTTGAGCACACAGGCTGAAAGCGGATGCAGGAATGAAATGAGATCGTGGCAAAACCCCTTTAATATTTTCCATATAAACAGAACATAAATGTCCAATCAATTCAATGTGCAAATTTATATCAGTAAAAAAAGTGGGCCACTAGCAATTAAAATCCTTATGTCAGTGGCCTTTTCGGGGACCCCGCCACCCCTTCCTTTGGGGTACATACTGTCACTGTCCTTTTGCATAACGGGGCTGCACCACTGTCTAAAGCTGCTCTGTCAACCACAGTTTACTTATATAAACTATTTGCACGTTGAATTGCTTTATCATCAGGTATGTTCCTACAACGCAAAATATGATAAACCCATTTGGGGGGGAAATAATTTTCCCGCTTTTGCTGTAAAAATCTCACTTTGGGTTTCCCGCCACACTGGGACCAAATTTTTTAGAAAATCCTCACCTCAACATGCCCTTGAGGGACTATGCAACTCTGGATCCCATTTCCAGTAATCAGACTAGACTTTATTGATTAATGGTTTCCCAAAATGCCGACTCACAGCTGGTAAAAGGGATGTAAAATAAAAAAAAAACCATCTCTCCTTCAAAGGGCCAGATTAGATGAAGACTGTTTTTTGCAGTGCAGTTCCCTCGGCAGGGACCTGGGAACTTGAGGGGGAAAAACACTGTGCCTTCTTTTCTTAACATGCGGCTCTGGTGGGGGTGATAAGCAAGTACAAATTGTTCTAGGATACAGCTGGGGTCTCAAAGGAGTACTAACACATTCATTACTTGCATCAGCAACAAAGTGTTACCTTGTATCGAGCGTGTTAGTCCCAGCCAGCATCCCCCTTCATAAAATAATAAAACTGGGCTGCCCGATAAAATAAGATCACGGATGTACAAAGGGGCTTTATAAAGACCCAACCAAATAAAGGGTTAAAAAAGTGCCCCGTAGTTCTGTATTTGTTTTACATCTAAGACCCGGGAAAAAATTTTGCAAGGCTCCGCTGAACAGCATGAGATAAAGAGCAATGTACTGTCTCAAGAAAAGGACAAGCGCAAAGGGTCAGGGGTCTGCAAAAAATTTTGCCAAGTTGCAGAATAAGGCTATGTTCACACGGGTTATTTTGGGGCTAATTAGTCCCCAAAATACGTCCCAAAACGTTTTAAATACGATCACAAAGTGTGGGACGTATTTCGCGTCGTTAAATACACCCCATTCTTTTTATGGGGATTTACGTCGCGAAAAACGCCCCAAAAAAGTGACAGGGGCTAAATTTTACGATCGTATTTTCATGGCAGATACGTCGCGGAAATACGCCTCGGTGAATTATTTTACATTGGGAAACAAAAGCTAACTAATGTTCATATTTGAAAATCCGAACATAGCCTAACATGGCTCCTTGTCTAATGTGCAAGCCCCAGAACTTTCCTATTTAGCTCTACAGAGTGGTGGCCAGGCCAGGAGAAACCCAGCTCTTGAGAAACTGGCCAGGATACTATGAAATGCAGACAGACAATTGTGCACATGGGGCTACTGCTGCAAGTCTGTGGCAGTAGCCATAACCATTGGAAGGGTGTAAAAAATAATATGGGAAGGAATTCAAAACCTGAAAAAAGGGTAGCACTTTGTTAATACATGCTATGTATGTAACCCCCTTGAATCTACAGAGCCATGGAATCAATGGTGCTTTACAATTAATAATAATAATGGTAAAAAAATAAGTTAATAGCTTGGCATCAGGAAGAATATGAATTGTTATTAATGAATTAGATTACTAGTTTGTACGGTTAATAGCTATCTCCTCTGACCTGGCCATACACATACACTCACACACTGGCTGAGCATGAATGTTATTCCATAGTAGAAGAGTGAAGAAATCAGGCGATACCTTTTAGAGGCTAACTGGGAAAATTTGATGGTGAGCTTTCGAGAGGCTACCCCCTTTATCGACATTATGTTTAAAAGAATGAAAATTACAGATTTTATACAAAAAAACAGGCCCCTAAAAGGGAACTTAGAATCTAAAAAATAACAAAAACAATAAAAGGGAAAAAAATTTTTAACAGGTCAAGAAATAAACAAATCTGGAAAGTTGTGAGGCATGACGGAGGGGTCCGTAATTCTTGATCTTATCTGTTGCAATCAGGTGTGATTTGTGACCCTAAGGTTATGTTCACACGGCTTAAAAGGGGCGTATTTCGCCCGTAATTACCCGCAAATTACGGGGGAAATATGTCCACTTACGGTAATCCACTTCTAGAAAAAACTATGGTTTACGTTCCCCCTCCCCCTGTGGGCAATACGCCGAGGGGGGAGATAATGAATGTAATTACCACGGCTATACGCCCGTTTTTGGAAATTGGGAAAAGTTTTATGGGGGCGCGGGGGGAGGCCCGGTTTTCCCGGGCCCTCCCCCAGGAATTAGGGCTAAAGCCCTGCATCCACGTTGGTTAAATTTAGTTTTTATTTTTTTAAAATACCCATTTTGGGGGTTTTTTTTTTTTTCATGTCCCAAACATAGGGTTTGGCTGGAGCTTCTTTAATTACTCGTTAACCAAATCCTAAATTTCTTTTTTTTCCCCCTTTATCTTTAAACCCTAAAAATACGGGGAGTAGGGGACAAAAGTATTGGGTGGATCCCTTTAATGCGGGCGGTTCCCAAAAATTTTTTTTTTTTTTTGGGCATTAACCATCAGGGAAAGTGTGAAGTCTGGCCTATTCATTAAATTTAGGTCAGCAAATCTCAAAGATGCATCTGAGGACATTTATCTCATGAGAAAATGAAGCCTAAGCAGCTTTACTTACAAACAGTTTGTGAGACTGTTAAATGATAAAAAAAAAAAATGTTTTACTTGCAGATTTCTTCTGGATTCTTTTCCCCTTTTAAAGTGCTAAAATGTTAATTAAAATTGCAATGCCCCCGAATGTGGAAGCACCCCCGATGCCACATTTAAGAAAAAAACTAGGGAACAGCAAAACCATGGGGAAAATAAGGTTGTCCAACAGTATGAAAAAGATTGATTTTTGCAGTTTTTTGGACTAAGGGGGCAACCCCAGGCAAGGACAAATCCGGGCCCTTTTTCCGGCCGGTATTTGTCCTGTTTTGCGGCCTCCCCACGGCTGCGGGGGGGGGGGGGGGGGGGGGGGGGCTTTTTACGCGTGGGGGAGAAAGCCCCCCCCCTCCATTGAGAAACAAGATTCCGTCCCAAAACCCCGGGGAAAGTGCCATTTTGGGGCCGGGTTTTTAGGGGTTGAAAAAAACCCCAAACCGGCAAAAACCCCCCCGAAAAAATGTGCAGTGGGGGACATGCCCCAAGGCCATGTCCCCAAAGGGCACGTTTTTTCGACGGTTTCCCTTTTTCAAAAAACGGCTGCAACCGGTTGAAAAACTTTTTTTTACGGACCTTAAAGGAAAATCCGTTTTCAGCGGTTTCCACTGAGGGATTTTTGCCCGCGATTTTTCAGACCCCGGCGGTCCGAAAAAAAAATAGAACATGTTTATCTTTGTCCGGGTTTTCGGACGGGAGAAAACATGTTTGTGAAGGGGAGGGCTTTTTCCCGCAAAAAACCCCAGAGTAAAGCCTCCCCCCGGCGGCCGTGTCCCCCGGACAAAAAAAGGAAAATACCAATCAGATAAACGACGGTATTTGTTCCCGGCCGGGAAAGGCCCTAAAACCGCTGAAAAAAACGACTTCAGCCTTCCCTGACTTTTTTAAAAGGGGTTGTCTCGCTACAATGTTTGGGTTTTTAATTAAAGAAATTTAAAAAAAAAAGCAGCTTGCAATATTTGTTCATTACAAATGTCCTACTGATTTTGAGTTATCCCTGGTAGTAGGAGTGCATCAGCTTCTCAAATCACTATAGCAGCCAACCTGTTGATCTTTATCTCACTGGCTGTCAGTGCTGATGACTCATCTGCTTCTGAATACAGGTCAGAGCACGGAGCCCCTCCCGCACAGTATGTGATGCTTCTGTAGGGAAGGTAGGGGGAGGGCTCTGGCTTCTGTGTAGCTGGATTAACCCTGTGTGTGCCTGCTCCCTCCAGCTCTCTACACAGATTGAGGAGTGCAGAGGTGAGGCTGATCTGTGGTCAGTAGATGTGACAGCAGTGAAGTGTGTTACTATAATCATGATTTATCTGTGGAGCTTTGACTATGATAATAAAACAGATCAAGGGAGCATGTGAACGGTTCATACCCCTCCCTGCTCTGCTGTATTAGTGACACATCTTGATTATAGTAACACACCTCACAGCTGCTCTGTGTCTGTTCTAATGGGAGGACAGTGTTTGTGTTTGTTGTTGCTTGAGTTGTCCATGGTGGAGATTTGTATGCTAAGCAGGGGGTATAGGAACCTTTACACCCCCCCCCCCCTGCTCTGCTATTAGCATACACAGCTTCACAGACCACTGGCTCCACACTCATAGATCAGCCGATCAGCCCTCTCCCAGCTGTCTCTTGACTCTGAGCAGCAGATCTAGGCAGGCACACACAGGGTTAACCCTGGCAGAAAACCCCCTCGCTACCCCCCCCCCCCCCCTGCTGTATAGAGGTTACTGCAGTCCCAGGAGGAGAGCTGTCTGTGTGCTGAGGGGAGGGCGGAAGGGGGAGGAGAAGAGGCAGACAAGAAGCCCGCCCCTGAATTCAAAAATCCTTTGCTGCCAGACACTGAGGTAGGCTGAAAGCCTGTAGCGAGACAACTCCTTTAATAGAAAAACGACCTGTAGTCTACACAGGTCTTTATTTTTTCCGATCGTTTTCTGGTGCTGCCGGTTTTAGGAACATGTTGTAAAAACTGCTGACACCTGGCGTCTATCCGTCGGTTTCCCGTACATTCAAGTGTACGGGCCAATGGAAAAAAAGCTAAAACTGATTGTGGTTTTTGTGCACAACATGACAAAAAGCGCGGTCGTGGATCCGACAAAAAAGGTCAACTATCGGACGCTTTTTGTCCGATGCTGTGTGGATCTAAACTAAAACTAGTAAAAAAAATAAATAAACAGCTGAAAAAAGAACAGTACCAGTTGTAACATTAGCTTGTATGTAATTTTTAGTCCGTGTTCACACAAATCCGCCGTGAATAAGGGGCGGGACGGGGGCGGAGCGCGGCGGGGGCGCCGCTCCCCGGCCCCATAGACAATGCATTGTTTACGGCGCGTATGCGCCGTAAATAATGTGCATGTCACTTTCTCCCCCCGCGGCGGATTCGCCGAGCGGGGAGGAGCGACGGAATCCACTGTTCTTTATGAGAGCAGTGGATTACCGTAATTACTCCGACGGATTGCCGCCGTATTGAAGCGCAAATCCGGCGCGCAGTACGGCGCCAATCCGCGGCAAAATAAGCCGTGTGAACGAGGCCTTATTCATACAAAAACTCTTTCAAGTGAAAGAAAAAAAAATCTTTAATAAATTTTTTTTGTCATTTGGCAAACTCACTTCAGAGTCCCGCTCATAGCGAGCTACGAGCAAGCCTCAGAGGACGGGATGAGGGTCACACTTGTGCAGTATTTTCTGTTCACTTCCATGGCAGTTTCAAATATAGCCAACTGAGTGTGCACAGCTATACTCAGGACATCGCCTTTTTGCCCGAAAATGACAGCGTCTTATATTAATTTTTGCTCCTAAAGATGCACTATGTCATTATTTCAGGGGATGTCTTTATTTTCCACAAATAAATTATAGCATGCAATACTAGTGTGTGTGTGTGTGTGTGTGTGTATATATATATAATATATATATATATAGTATATATATATATATATATATATATATATATATATATATATATATATATATATATATATATATAAAGTTAGAGTCACAAACCATAGGATATATGTATGTAAAGGACATTTTATGGCAGCTGTAGTGACTTATCTCAAAGGATGGCAAATGTGACATGTTGGGACCTGTGGAACTAGAAGATCCAGCATGCCCCATCAGCCATCCTTTGAGATGTGTGTGTGTGTTAGTATCATTGCTCTCTTCTCCCCCCTCTTCCCTTTATTACTTACATGTACTTTCTGTCTCCTGTCCTGGGATGTTCGGGACCTGTGGTGACATCACAGTCACATGACCTCTCTGCATAGGACCTTCAACACTATGCTACAACAATATGTCCCAGGGCCGTTTCTCGGGGTGAACGTATCTTGGGAACACCCGCTCCCCCTCCCCCCACCTTTCTCTCTGCCCACCCTTAGGGATGGCTGTAACGACACAGGTAGTGGATCCTCTGGACCATCCCAAGCGATGGTATAAGCCACGCCAGGGAGCGGAGCCTAAGTAGGTCCCGGTTTTCACTAGAGCCCGCCAGAAGGCAGGATGGGCTTGATGCGGCGAGAGTCCTACTAGGTCACTACCCCTGGTGCAACCAGCTTGCGGCGGCAGCCGAGGCGCTGCGAGGTACCAAATTGTAAGGTGAACTCGTAGTCAAGGTCGGGCCAACAAGTCAGGGCAGGCGGCGTAGATTCGTAGGTCAGGAATGTAGCAAGAGGTCAGGAAACACGGACAAGACAGGAACACACTTGGAACGCTTTCTTGACAGGCTAGTGGCTCTGAAGATCCGGCGAGGACATTCTGGAAGTGGACACCTTATATAGGGTCAGTGACCGGCAATCAACCAATAGCCGGGGCGCTAGTCATTTAAATTTAAGAGAGCCAGCGCGCGCGCGCGCCCTAAGGGGCGGTGACGTATGCACCGGCCGGCAGAGAAGTCGCGGGGAAGCAGGAACCCGGTCGGGTAAGTTAGGCTGCCTAGGAGGACGAGTGCACCCGCGGCCCGACACGCGGACCGTGGCGCCACCCATCACAGAAGCCCGGGGGACTTCAGGGACCCGAGTGCGCCCGCATGAACAGGGAGAGAACTGCTCTGGCGCGACTATATTCCCAGACTCATAAGGGACTTTGCCAAATGGCGAAACCCCTTCAAAAATGTTGTTTTAAATAAACTTTACCTCTTCTTTGGATAAAGGACGATACTTTGTTTGATAGCGGCTAAGCTCCACATTCAGTCGATGGATTGTAGTTTTTAACGCATCATTCTCATCTACTAATTCTTGTGCCTGTTCTCTGATAGAAATCAGCTCCGCTGCATCCGCTAGGTAAAGGAGAAACATGAAAGCAATAAATCGGAGTGTCTCTTAATAAATCAATGATGCTTAGTTGTCACACCAGAATAAGTGGAGGGCAGAAAGGACAACTTCAGCAATAAATATATTACAAAGATGTGTAATATTTCCCAGTACATGTCACACACTAGTAGAGGTGAATGTAAGACCATTTCCATTATATTCTACTGAAAAGCTTCAAAAACTGTCATAATGTCTAAATGATAGAAACTGCAAAAACACAGTTTTTACAAGTGTAGGAGACTCTGCATATTTACTAGTTTAGCATCTTTGTCTGGCCGATCTATGGTCTATCCCAAGCATCCTCAAACTGTGGCCCTCCAGCTGTTGGGAAACTACAACTCCCATCTTTCCCTATGTTATTGTTTTTATAAATGCATGATGGTAGTTGTAGTTTCCCAACAGCTGGAGGGCCGCAGTTTGAGGATGCCTGGTCTATCCCCTCAAAAAGGCCCACATGTTCCTAGTCTATTCTTTATATGGACATCTTTATTCACTGCCCAAAAATAAACACATTTTCACGGTTTTGGTTTTAATGCTCACCTTCTGAATGGGAATTTTTCAACAATTCTTGAAAACTTTTCTTTTCGTTTTTCAGATTCTTCATCTTGACTCGCATGGCTTTTATCTGCTGCTTCAGCTCCCCAACCTGAGAGGTCAGTTCCAGGTTCCTGGCTGTCAGTTGCTGAGTTGCAGTTGGTATCTGTAGATCTTCCTCTTGGCTTTGATGCCTTTCAGGAGCTCTTTGACTTGCTGCCATAGATGAATCTGCATCATGTCATGCAATGTATTAGTGATTCAAACACTTAAACAACTAATTAATTTACATTTTCAGGACAATACTTAAACAGATAGATTCTCCTGCCTGGTAGAGATGTGATCTATGACTAGTCTACTAACAGACATTTACTAAAGAAGATGGCATTCTGTTTCAACATTAGTGTGGCTGTTTGAATCTGGATATTCATAAGGTCCTTTCATTCAAAATCCACGTTGCTCCATACTAAGGAGCTGTAGAAACTTAGGGCCACATGTATGAAAACTGTCTAGGTCTAAGACTTTCTTTGTTGCCCATAGCAACCAATCAGAGCACCCCTGTCATTTCATATAGTGCTCTGAAAAAATGAAAAGGGACCTCTAATTGGTTGCTATGGGCAACAAAGAAAGTTTTACACCATGACGGTTTTCATACATGTCCTTCTAGTTTACAGTCTACTAAGCATTTCTATGACACCATATTATGGCCATATTCTTCTTTTTTTCTAGAGACGAAGGGTGACATGTATGAACGGGGCTCCGCCAGAATTCTGGCCTTAAAAAGCTGTGGTAGACCAGTTGTATAGATGTATGAACAGGCGTACTCCAAACTTTGGTGTGATAAGCAGGGCTGTGGAGTCGGAGTCGTCGAGTCGGTGGCTATTTTGCAGGAGTCGGAGTCGTTATAAAATGGACCGACTCCCAAAATATATAATAAGTTGGTCCAGTTACTTCGATGCAGTTCAAAGAGCAAGAGAAATTGGGTCCAGCCAGTGCTACTGCTCCCATATCTTCAGCCTCATCACATGAGGAGTGTAGTTGATGACATGGAGCAGGCAAAGCACTGCCCCAGGGGAAAAGATTCTGCTCCCATGACAAACAGATTTCAGCAAAATTTTTCACTTGCTTTCAAAGATGTAGAAGAGTTCAACTATTCATCAAAAGTGACTGTGGCGGAGGCAATTCCTTTATACCCTGACATTGTTAGAGATGTCGCCCCTGTGGTCACCGCTTTGCCCCCAACCCAAGTTAGTGTAGAGAGGCCATACTCTAGCCTGGAAATAAGGAGTTCAGATGTGAGGTCATATATGCAGGATCTGATACAGGCAATACTATTTATCAGAACAAATTCAGAGACTCCACAAATGTTCCTGCAGTGTTTTGCATATTTACAATTTTTTTGTGCTCTAAAGTCATATCCAATAAATATATTTTACACTGACAAGCAAAAGGGTAAAAAATTTTTGAACTTGTGACTTTCAGGCTCCATATCTCACCCTCCTCTACAGCTTTGTACATGAGGCTACTTTAATTTTATATACAGTCATCTTACCGATCTTATACATAAATTTATCATCTGCTCAGTTCTGCAGATTCTTTCCTGCAACTGCAGTGTTTGCTCCTAAAAATCAAAATGTTAATTTTTATTATTTTGTTAATATTTGGGAAATCCAACTTTGAATTTCAATACTGCCTGAATCCTTCTGGGCTCTGGATCAGATTCAGCATGTCTTGACCAAAATCTGATCCCAGGTCTCTTCTACATATTCCCAATGTTGGTTCATACTGGACTTGGCTACAAATACAGCTTTTTCTTCAACTCACAAGTGTTCAAAAGATCAAAACATTGTTACCCTTTTGCTTGTCAGTGTCTGTTCTACCTAAATAGCTTGATTATTGTATCACAAGGTGAAAAACAGCCTGATGTTACCATTTTACTACAGTAAAGTTATCACTTAAACATGCGCCATGTATGAGGGAGTCGGGAGTCGGAGTCAGGAGTTGGAGGTTTGGGAAATTGAGGAGTCGGAGTCGGGGCTTTAGCTTGCCCACTCCACAGCCCTGATGATAAGTGCCTTGGTACCGCGCCGAAGACACTTTTTAGCGCACCAAAGTTTTGGGGCCTTCTGGGGGCGTCGCACCACCTTAGTAGAAGAAGACACATTTATGATTCTTTGACCCAAAACTTTGGCACAGAACAGAGAACAGCCAGACCAAATTAAAGGTGGTCTGCCTGAGCCAGACTTGTTGCATTGGCACTACACTGCGCCTGTATGTAGAACAGATTTATACATTCTGGCGCAGTCTATACTACCTTAAAGCGATTTAGAACTGGTCTATCAGCACCAGAATTCATACATGTCGCCCGAAATGTTCCAATGTGTAGTGTCTAAATAAAACGGAGGCATAAGAAGGTACAGAAGGGCCCGTGAAGCCTATGGGTACCTGACGGTGATTCTGTACAAATCAGTGGTTGTATGGAGCCATGCTATGGTAGTAATACAGTACGTATGCTAAATTTTACAGAAACCAGAATTACCTGATCTGACCAGTTGTTCAGTCTGCTCTTTGCTTTCCTCCGAATCAGGGAGAAGAATTGGAGACTCTGTTGCTACATCAGCTCTACATTCTGAAAAAAACAACACACACAATCATCTTCTAATAATTTTCACGCAACTAAAAATAGCATCAAAACATTTTGTATGCAAAAAACAAGCAATTATTTTCCAGCAGCCGGCTATAGTTGGGCCAACGCATTACATTGTTATGTGACGACATACGGCAGATGCGGCATATTAAAACCTGAAATGAAGGAATGTAAACCTCTGCACCCCTTTACTGCTGCTCAGAGGGTTCCTATACTAGAAACCACATTCATAAAAGCAGAAGTGAATGATCATAATTGTCCTGGAGATGGTTAGGGGGACATGGTGAAAACTGTCTTGGTCTAAGACTTTTCTTGTTGCCCATAGCAACCAATCAGGGTTCCCCTTTCATTTCTTCAGAGCACTGTATGAAATGAAAGGGGAACACTGATTGGTTGCTATGGGCAACAAGAAAAGTCTTAGACCAAGACAGTTTTCATACATGCCCCCCTTAGGGCGCTTTCTCACGGCATAGGACAAATACCAGTCGGTTTGCCGGCCGGTATTTGTCCTGTTTTGCGGCCGTCCCCACGGCCGCGGCGGGGGCGGCTTTTCTTTGCGATGAGCGGAGAAAAGCCCTTCCCCTTCACAAACACAGATTCCGTCCAAAAACCGGACGGAAGATTGTGCTTACACAATGTTTTGCGGCCGGACCGCCGGCGGAAAACCTGTGCAGTGGGAACTGCTGCTCGGGTTTTCCATAGAGCACCATTGTGCTCATTTTCGGCCTGTTTTTCAGGCGGTCTGAAAAACCGCAAACCGGCAGAAAATCCGGCCGAAAACCCGTGCCGTGGGGACATGCCCTTAGTGCTTTTACCCGATATTACAGTTTCATGAGAGGAACTAGTGCAGTTTACAGCGAAGGTTTGTTTCACAAGGTGTTATTTAGTAGTTCTATCGGAATACCATGAAGAAAGGTACACTGAATGATACTGCAATGTAGCCGTGACCGGCCTATAGACATCAATAGGACAAACATAGTGGGCTACGTTTTCGCTATTTGCCAAATGTACATACTTTCCGTAGTGGGACAAAAAGCATGTACCACTGGCAAATAGAGCAAGCATAGTCCAAACAGCACTACATTTGTTCTATTGATGTCCATGGGCAAAATGAGGCTACATCGCAGTACCTTTTTTCACAGTACCTCGATGGATATCTCCAACGTACTCGATAACGACGTGAGAACCCAGCCTAACATTGAGTAAAAAAGTTACATACAATTTTCTTAATATTCAAACTCATTTTTTTAAAAAGAATTCACATAAAAGCCCAAAAATAAAAAATAGTATGGTTTTGTGTCTTAGTTGTGGTCACAGCATCGGTTGCAGAACTTTGCATATGACTGATAGGTATTTATAATTGTTTCAATAATTTACTACAATTAGTATTGTTTTTATTATTTAGATCCACTAATGGGTCAAAAAAAAACTTCTGGGGACTCCCACTGGTGCATAGCTTTTTTTTTTGCTTTTTTATGTTACAGGAGAAGTGACAACTAACAGTCAGGACTGGGCTGTGTTTTATCACTCCGAGCAACAAAGTATTTGTTGGGACCTATATCTTTTGTGGGTGCCTAGCAGTCTGTAATGCTATACAACACACTGTTCATTAATAGCCACTACAAAAGGGTGTATTAGTGGCGATTAAAGAATTAAAAGGGTCTCTTCTCGATCCTCTACAATCAGGTTTCCACACCTTACTCTCTGCTCTAGCAAGAGTTTCAAATTACCTCCACACTGCTAAATCTCAGGGTAACTACTCGTTGTTGCTTCTCCTGGATCTCTCTGCAGCGTTTGACACGGTTGATCACCACCTCCTCCTCAATATGCTCAGCACCATTGGCCTCCAGGACACCGCTCTCTCTTGGTTCTCATCTTACCTCTCTAACCGCTCCTTCAGTGTCTCATTTTCGGGTTCCACCACCTCTCCTCTTCCTCTTGCTGTTGGGGGTTTCCCCACGGGGCCCAGTTTTGGGCCCCTTCCTTTTTTATTGTCCCACAGCCCCCTTTTTGGACAAATCATCAGCAGATTTGGCTTCCAGTACCTCTCTACGCTGAGGGACACTCAATATAAAACCCCTTTTCCCCGGAGACATCACTCCTGTTCTGCTAAAAAACACCAGTAAACTGTCTGCCCGCTGTTTTCTGACATCATGTCTTCCTCTATCTTAAACTAAACCCTTTAAATACAACGAACTTTTAGTAAACCCACCTTCTTTTAACCGCCCCAAACCCCGCAATCTCTCTGTGTGTGTGTGGCACCACAAAAACCTTAGGCAGCGGGGCCCGCTTTTCCTTGGGGGTTTATACAAAAAACTGATCTGCCCTTCCCCCCATATATCCAATCCCTCCTGTCCCCTGAAACCTCAAGAAACATCCCCAAAAAACCGCCCTTTTCTCACTGTAAAAAACCACCCAAAAATTCTTTGTTTGCCTTTTTTCCCTTTCCCCAATCTTGACTACGGGTAACTCCCTATTTTTGGGCTCCCTCTCGAAAAACTCTCTTTTTTCCAAACTGTCCTAAATTGCAGCAAGGTTTGCCCTTTTTTTCCCCAGCCGCTATACTGATGCCTCTCCCCTTGTCACCCATGCACGGCTACCTATTCAGTACAGAATACCCCCAAAAACTAATCACTCTCACCCATAAAGCTCTCCACAGCGCTGACCCCCCCAACACCCCCCCCTCATCTCTGTCTACCACCCCCCCGGGCTTCCACCCCTCTATGATCTACAGTCATGGCCAAAAGTTTTGAGAATGACACAAAAATTAAATTTTCACCTGTCTGTTCCCCTCGGGGTTTTTTTTGTGTGTTTTTTCAATTTTTTTTATCACTTTACAAAAATTTACAATTGCAATCATTTTTATGTTTAAACAAAACTTTTTTTGACAGTTAAATATTTAATGCAGCAAGTTAATATTTGCGGGTGTTGACCCTTCTTTTTTCGGGACCTCTGCAATTCTCCCTGGCAGCTCTCAATCAAAATTCTGGACCAAATCCTGACTGTTTGCGTCCCCTTCTTGCACAATCAAAGCTTGCATTTTTTTCACAGTTTGTTTGGGGTTTTTTTTTGTCCCCCCCATCTCTTTATTGAATCAAAGTCTCAATGGGATTAAGAAAATTTGGGGGGTTTTTCCCGGCCATTTGGGCCCAAAAAACTCTATTTTTTGTTCCCCCGACCATTTTGTATCACCTTTTTGGGTTTAAAGGAAAGGGGCTCAATCATGCTTTGGGAAAAAGGGATTGTTATTCACCAACTGGGTCTTGGGGGTTTAGAGAAGTTTGCCCCTTGGGGGGACATTTGGTACCATTTTTTTATTCATGGATTGTTTTTTTGGAACACTGTTTGGGGAGCCCATTCCCTTGGCTAGAAGCAACCCCACCCCATGAATGGTTTTTTGGATGCTTTAAAAAGTTAGCATGAAAAGGAAAAAAAGGTGGTATCGCTCACCTTTGTTTTTTTCTCCGAACAAGCTGTTTTTCCCGATGTTCCAAACATTCGGAAAGGGGATTCCCTCAGAGAAAATGACTTTACCCCCAGTCCTCAGCAGTCCACCTCCCTGTACCTTTTGGGAGAATATCAACTGTTTCCCCGTGTTTTTTTTTGGAGAGAAAATGGGTTCTTTGGCCCTTTCCCCCCTTTACACCAGGGCCTTGCCCATGATCTCCGCCTCACAAAAAAAAAAGCATGCAGATGCACTAAACACCTGCCTGCTGCCTTTCCTGACAAGCTCTGCACTCTGGTAGCCCATTCCAAAAGCTAAACATTTTTAAGAGACGGTCCTGGCGCTTGCGGGTCTGCTTGGGCGCCCTGGACCCTTTTTTTTGGAAACAATGGAACCCTCTCCTTAATTCCTTGGATGCGAAAATTTGTTGCTGAGGTGCAATCTTTCTAGCTGCATACTCTTCCCTGTTAGGCCATTTTGTCCAGTGCAAGATGACTGTACGTTTTTCTTTAGAGATAAATTGGTTAAAGAAAAAAACCCAATGATGCCAGCCCACCTCCTTTTAAAGTTCCGTGGTGTGTTTCTTACTTAATCATGACAAAAAGATCTCCAACCCTGTCCTCATAAAACACCCAACCTGTGTTCATGGAGAAATCACTGAAACGTTTAGGGTCCCTTTTAAGCAGGCCTGCAATGAATTAAAGGGTTTTTTTTTGGGGGAAAATTCTTTTCTGGGCCAACTAGGGGACTTTGCAATTTTTTGCTGTTAAGCTGATCACTCTTTAAACATCCGGGAGTAAATGCAAATTGCCATTAAAAAACCTGATGCAGTGACTTTGTAAAAAAAACATTTGTATCATTCTCAAAATTTTTGGCCATGACTGTAAGATTACACACCTCACATCCCAAACCCCCCCTGCCCCCCAAATTTTGCAGAATTCCCCCAGTTCCGGGAACATCTACCCCCAAGTGATCAGCCACTCACAAACCTCACATTTTAAGTGCACCTGAAAACCATCTTCTTTAACAGCCCACCAAGATCACTAATTGTTTTCCCCCCAAAACAACATTCGTCATTCCTGCACTTTGGCCCCCAGGGACTTTCTGTATATAATGTACTTTTCAGGGGGGCAGGTTCTCCACTTTTTTATGTATACACCCCATATTTTTGTCACATGGCGGGCATGAAACCCAAGCCTTGTCACCCTTTTTTTCACACATACCCCCAAAGATTGTAAGTTTGCGGCAGGGGCCCCCCACCTCGTGTCCAAATTTTTAAGTAGCTTTTTTTTAATTAATGTCTGGCTTTTTGGCTTATTTCCCCCTATATTGTAAAGTGCTGCGGAATATATTGGCGCTACATAAATAAAGATTATTATTATTATTAAGGGGTTTTGCCACGGTGCAAAATCCTTTACCGAGGCTGACCTCAGAGAACAGGGAGAGGACCATGCCTGTGCAGCTCTCCCTGTTTTTCATTTTTCCCAAAATAGCAGAGTGCTCGCTATATTGGGAACTCCCCCTAGAATGAATGGGGGAAAGCTACCCCAAATTGTCCACTCCCTATTACTAGGCCAGCTCCAAAAAGCTAGAAGCCAACCTCAGAAAGGGATTTGGGCCACATGTATAAAATGTCTAGGTCTAAAACTCCCTTTTTTGCCCCTACAACCCAAACAACGCCCCTTTCTTTTTTTAGGCCCCATATGAAATAGAGGGGCACTTGGTTGCTATGGGCGCAAAGAGATTTTAGACCTAACAGTTTTTCATACACGTGGCCCTTTGTGTCCATCTGTCATACAATATTTAGAGTACTTGGCAGTTGCATAATAATTCTGGGACAATTTGGTACTCTTTAAGCACCTTACTATATTTTAATAGCTTCATACACTTTTATGCCATGGCTTTGCAGAAAGAGGCAGGCTTAATGTGCGACACGCTGTGCCAAAAATTTGCCAGAATTACTGGCACAAACTAAGCTAACTAATAAGTGGTATAAAATTAGAAAGAATTATCTCTAATACATGAGCCACTGTGATAAATTGTACCTTTTTTTGCGCTGTGTAGTCTATATTAGTATTAATGCATGTACTCAGTGTTCTGAAAATAAAAAATAATATGTAATAAAAATAAAAAAATAATAAAAAAAAAAAAACAATAGGAAAATCTATGATGTCTGGCAGTAGAGACACAGATACTGGCATAAAAATAGAGAGACTGATCTGTTCCATGTCTAATCAATTCAGTAAATGATACTTTGCTTGTAGAAGTCTTCCAAGATTTTACTGCGAAGACGTCTGGAAAAAGCTACAGGCTTAATTAATCTACTAGCAGAACTGATGCCTTCATGCCACAGAAAATGAAAATATTCATCTCCTTCGTCATAGACTTGAGATAATCAATACAGTTCAGTCCCTTATGTTACTTCTAAATACATCATTAATGCTTTGTATTGAATCACTATTTCGGTATTAACCCCTTCACGTTGCAGCCAGTTTTGGACTAAAAGACAGAGCCCCGTTTTTCAAATCGGATATATGTTAAATTTATGTTGGAATAACTACTTTTACCTATCCATGTGATTCAGAGACTGTATTCTTGTGACACATTATGCTTTAGGTTTGTAAGAAATTTTTGTCCACACAATCCTTGTTTATTTGTGAAAAATATCAAAAGGTTTTAAAAAATTTGGAAAAATTTTCTCCATCTCAGACAAATAATTATACCATACAAAATTGTTAAAATAAGAAACTGCACCCCTTAAACTATTCAAATCCGCATTTAGTAAGGGGGTTTCACAGAAATTTAAAAATTTCACTTTTTCTGAAGATTTTCCATTTTTATCCATTATTCAATGCTACGCAGTAGATGTTACCAAGGAAATGGAATTCAACACTGATTCCCCAGATTCTACTGTTTTTGGAGATATGTGGCCCTAACACACTATTTGACTCACCTGCAAGCCTCAGAATAGGAGGAGCACTTACTGGACTTTGGGTTCTCATTTTCATTACAATTTTTTTTAGGCGCCATTTCAGGTTTGCGGACTCACTAAGGTGCTAAAACTTAATAAACACCCCTAAAAAGACCCCATATTGGAAACTACACCCCCTGAGGAATATATCCAGGGGTGCAGTGGTATTAACCCCAGGGGGTTGTTTTTTTAGCATTGTTTGGGGAAAATGAAAAAAAAAAATGTTTTTTTTTTCCAACAATCTGCAGTTTTTTGGGGAAATTTTTTACCCTTTGTTGTATTTCACACACTTGTTTAGAGGGGTGTTTTGATTTTCCCGCTTTTTGCTCTTAAAGCCCCCGAAAATTAGGGAATCATACTCTCAAACCAGAATCAACATTTCACTTTTCTTAAAGGGGTTTTACCACAATGTAAAATTGATGGGGAAAGCGTCAAATTAAATAAAAAATATTTTTCCCCAAAATTATTTAAAAAATTTTTTTTTATCATTTTTTTTTTGCGCCCCCTTACGACCCATGTTAAGGTCACCTCAAGGGATATATCAGTGAAAGAGCTCCTCAGTCCGGGGCGCACATGGCAACCCCATTCCTCTCACAGCTACTGTCAGTCATTCCCCTGCTTAGTAACCACAACACTGATGCTACGAGTGTTAAAACCCAGGTGCTTTCTTTTCTACTCCTGTCCTCTGTACTCCTTAGTAATTAGTCACACAGTGCAAATAAATATAAAGAAAAAAAAGAAACCTCAATTGGGTATGTACATTGAGAAAAAAAAATTCCAGATGTTTAGTTCCTGCAAGGATTTAAACCCAGGACCCCTGTGCTGAAAGGCAGAAGTGCTAACCACTCAGTTACATTATAGCTACTCACAGCTCTTTATATAAACAGACCTTGATTATAGTGAGCACACGTGGGGAAAAGGGCATGGTGATGTTAACTGTTGGGTCACATGATACCATTTCAAACAAATAAAAACACCCACCCCTTTTAAAAAAACACTGAAAACTGAATTTAGGAAACCCCCAGACAGACTGGTGTCCAAGGCTTGTGACCACCACAAATCTTCACGTTAACTGTATAGAAGTAATATTTAGAAAATGTACTGTATAACCCCATTACACTCAATACTACTGTACATAGTGGTACTTTGAACACTGGTAAAGTTACTTATTATGTGGCACAGCACAATGTATTATTTTTGCAGTGACAGGCCAGATAGCTCTCAATAGCACTTATAGTTACACAGTTACATAGAAAGGTGAAAAAAACATATGTCCATCAATTCCCCAAGGGGTGCGAAAATTGTAGGTGAAGGGACAGAGATAAGAAGTTTTTAAGCTTAGTTTCCCTACTGATGAAGGCTTTGAAACCAATGAGGCAAGAACCAACGTTCTAAGGAGATTTCTTTTTCTGATCCCAGAGTTGCCATAAACTGGATTAGAATTTTATATGGTACATCCATTAATTTTTTTTTTGTTTCAGGAGATATTTAAAGGGGTTTCTCACACATTGATTCATCTTACCCCATGTGTTTTTCTTGGTTTTTATTTTGAATTCAGGGGGGGCGTTTTTTGGGTTCCACAGGGGAGGAGAAGCCCGCTTTAAATATAGCAGCCATGCGGCGCCTATCAGGATAGATCAAAAAAGGTCTGTACTATAGGACCTAGGACTGATGCAGCCCATTCAAGAGGGTATATTAGGAATAGGGAGGACACGTTAATGGACTATATTGCAAAGTTTTTTTTTTGCAAGAACTTAACATAAAAAGCAATCCTTTTAGGGACGGCCCCCTTTTAAATCTTTCTTGAAACTCCCCAACTGTTCCCGCTGTGACCAGCCCTCAGGGACTATTCCACAGATTTACAGTTTTCATAATGAAGAAGGCTTTTCTCCTCTGGAGACTGAATCCTTATTTCTCCAGCCGAATGAAATGTCGCCTTGTCTTTTGAGGGGGCTTTATATGAAATAGTTTTTCCACATACTTTTTGTAGCAACCATTTATCTACTTTGTGACAAAGCACAAGGCCTTGTCATCGACGGCCGGTATTTGTCACCGTACCTTAGGGCTGCGGTGAATAAACTGAGTAAATAATCGCAACCCTTTGGTTACAGAAATTTTTTTATTTTTTTTTTTTTGCATCACTGTTTTAAGCAGTGGTATTCCAGATCCCGGGTTTTCTGGAGCAGTCTTGAGCTGGGGTGGTACTGTTCCCACATACCACCCCAGGATTTCCTTGGCCGTATATAAGCCAGGTTGCTGGTGGGTGGTATGCCACTCCAAGCCTGGAGTTTGTAGAGGAAAGCTCTACTGTGTGGAAGTCTCTGTCAGAGAAGCTTGGCTTAACCCTTCATTAAGTCTGGATGGTGAAGCCCTGAATCTGTTTTTCTGTTATCCGTTTAATGCCTGAAGCAAGGTAACGTTTTACGTTCTGTTTTACACCCTGCTGAAGATGTTCTGTTTGGACTTTTTTCAATAAAACCCGTTTAATTTGACATATCCGGTGTCTGTGGTGCCTGTGACGGAGTTAACCCCCCACAACTTATATATATTAATCATGTCCCCTGAAGACGTCTTTTCTCAAGACTAAATAAGTTCAATTCTTTTAACCTCTCCTCATAATAAAGATTCTCCAATCCCCCCTTATATGTTGGGTTGCTCGTCTATGCAAATCTCCTCTACCTCCCTTACATCTCTTCTATAAACTAAGCCCAGAATTGGAACAGAGCATATTCCCAAGTGAGCTGCACTAATGCTTTATACAGCGTAATATTACAGATTCCTTCGTGTCCCATGATCCATGCCTCTTTTAATACAAAAGACAAACCAATATCCCTTGCAATAGCCCTAGAGGCAGTGTCAGGAATCTCTCTGCTATGACTTGGAACTTGTTTACTGTGTTTGCCCCTTACGTTTTGCCCTCACAGTCAAAGATGGTGGATCGTTCTCATCTGGTGCCATCTTTGTTTCCTGTTTGTCCAGCATTATATAAACCCTCAAGCCTTGTTACTCTCATTGAAACTTGAGTATTTGTGTTTAAGCTCCTGCCTGTGCAGTCCTCTAGCCTGGAACTTTGCATTCCCATTAGTTTCCCTCACCTTGCGGTTTTACCCTGCAAACTTCTTACCTACGTGTCATTCAAACTGTGCTTCCACCTGACTTGCCTAGATCCAGTCTACATCTCTGCTGCCTGTCCAGTTTCCCAGTCTGCATTGGCCTTCGCTGTGTTTTCAAAGCCAGTCCTAGCCATTGGTTTCCCTGTATCAACTAGTAACGGTTACAGGATACTCAAGCCACAAAATGGGATCCGCAGGGGGCTGGAAGTCCGGAAGCTCGCATCAAACAGCTTCAGACTGCTATGGCTAAACATGCGCACCGAGAATGCAAGCATTGAAAGACAAATGTGACGCTTATGAAGCCATACAGGCCCCCCCATATATCCAAGTGTATGACAAGCATTCAGGAACTACGAGAAACGATCACGCATTATACCGACCAGATGTGTCAACCGTGGAGAGCTCAAGCCTCTGGACCACCCCACTTCGTGTGCCTGTCAATGAGCCCGAAAAAATTGCCACCTCTTCAGATTCGGCGGAGATCGCGAACAAATTCCGGGGTTTTCCTCAAATCAATGTAGGCAATACTTTCGACGCAAAACCCTGCGAAATTCCTACCGACAGATCGAAGGGCCTAGTGTATCAATATGCCTGCTGACACACAAAGCCATTGCCTGGGCTAGCCCTTTAATTGAAACACAAGACGCCCAGGCGAATCACCTGGGAAGAGTTCATCGACGCCATGAGTCAGATGTATGAACGATCCCAAATCGCAGGTGCTACTAGCTGAGCCTGCAATACTATCCTTGCCAAGGCATAACGCCCGGGTTGCTGTGTATGCCATGGAGTTCAAGGTGGGCAGTCGGCACCAACTGAAATGACGCAGTGAAATTGTCTTTTTTTTTAGGAAAAGACTATGCACAGTAGGCAGTAAAGGATGAACTTGCCCCGCAAGGCCCCTTTATAGGTTGGGGATGCCTCATATAATCACTGCATCCGAATCGATACCGCCCGACTGTCTGAACGACGACAGGAGAGTGGGGCTACTCTAAAATTTTGATACCAAGCAGTCCTCGCCGGTCCTTCAGCTTTCCCAAGGCACCTCAAGGGAAGATCACACAGAGAGACAGGAATTGTAGCCTATGCAAGTCGATTCCATATTAAAGCGTGAGGACACGGAAAGAAGGGAGCAATCGCATCCGGTAAAGCCTATGCTTCATTGTGGAAATGTCTGAACCACTTTCCTTATCAACTGCCCTACCGTCCACGAGAGATTTGGTGGCAGTCCCCTCATGGATCCTGACTCCTCAGATGAAGAATAATCCATTGCTTCATAGACCGTATTACTAAATGCAGTTGTCCCCATTCCATCTCATCAGTGGCACCTCATATTAAGAAAGAAGAACAAAGACTCTCATTGCTTCCGTTCCCATCAAGTTCCTGTTTAACTCTCAAGGGGTTAATTCCCCCTAAAAACCTCAGCTATGGAAACACTCGGGGGCAGTGGCATTTCATGGACCTGTCTTTGCTCATAATCATGGGGTTAAGGATCCAGAAGAAACCTCAACCCTGTGGGTAAGGAACTGTAGATTGGAGCTCCACTGAACTCAGGGCCAGTGGACCAAGAGACAGAACCACTCGAGATCATTAAGACATCCCATCATCGTGAAGTTCCTGTCTTTCCACTGATCTCTTCTCCACTTCCCTGTCATCCTATGCCTACCGTGGCTGCAAGCACAGAACCAGCTATCAACTGGGAAACCAAGGAGATAAGCTTCCCAGAAGGATGTCCTTTCCTCAGCTCAACTCTGAACAAGTGCCCAGAGATCCAGCTGCTCAAGACAACACAATATTAGACAACCCCTCTGAATACAGGGAATTTGCAGACGTCTGCAGCAAACAAAATGCAGACCACTCCCCCCCACATTGACCCTAATGATTGCCCCATAGACTTGCTCCCAAGGTGCATAACCTATCCTTGTTCGGAAACATCTAACCCTAGCATGTCCCTGTAAAAAAAAATTAAAAGCCCTCAAGGATTACATAGAAGAAAATCTGGCTAAGGGGTTCATTCCGCCCATCTTCCTCACCACGGAGGGCTTCCCATAATTCCCTTTGTTAAAAAAAGGACGGTTTTATTCCTTAAGACCTTTTATTGATTAACAGAGAACTTAACAAAATTACCATCAAAAACCCGTTTATCCTCTACCATTGATCCCTAGCTACTGGATAGAGTACGACAATGCGAAGATTTTTTCCAAATTAGATCTTCGAGGCGCCTATAACTGGTACCCCGTATCAGATTCAGAGAATGAAAGGAAGACGGCTTTTTAGGTCACTTTACGGACAATTTGAATATTGTGTTATGCCTTTAGGCCTTTGTAATGCCCCTCCCCTTTTCAACATCTTCGTCAATGACATCTTCAGAGACCATCTTGGACCAAGTTCATTGTCAACTATCTGGACGATATCCTGATAATTCTCCAACTCAAGGATGAACACCAGAACATGTCAAGCGAGTTCTGGAGAGGCTAAAGAGGAGACAACTCTACATTAAGATTGAAAAGATGTGAATTTCAATCAACCCAATATCCAATTCCTTGTGGTTATAAAATTTCACCTCATGTCTACAGATGGCTCTAGTAAGAACAAAGCAATAGATAGACTGGCCTACCCCCCAGAAACATAAAAGATGTCCACGTTTCATAGGTTTTGCCAACTTCTATAGACGCTTTCATCAAAATTTCTCGAAATAATTTCTCCCATCACACATTGACTAAGAGAAAAATGCTTTTTTTGGTCTCCTCAAGCACAAGAATCCTTCTCTCTTTCTAAAGTCAAGTTCACTACAGCCCCCCTGTATTAGTTCATCCTGACCCAAACTCGCCTTCATTGTGAAGTGGATGCTTCAGACGTGCTGTAGGGCTATTCTGTCTCAGAGAAAAAGAGACAAGAAGTTTATTACATCCCTTGTGCATTATTCTCCCGACGTTTAATCCATCTGCTGAGAGAAAGAATTAATGATGTGGGGAACATAAAGTAACTGTTAGCTATTGTTGCAGCCCATTATGAATGGATACATCATCATCAAGAACCCCACAGTCAAATAATTTTGCTGTACTGATCACCGTAATCTGGAATTCGTTATATTCGCGGCGCCCAAGTGTCTAACTCCTCGCCAAGCCGTTGGAGATCATTCTTATTCAAATCAAGCTCATTTGGTAATCTCGTACAAGCCCGGATCCCGTAAAGGCAAGGCGGATGCTCTATCAGAATGTTCTCCCAAGTATTCAACTCCTACTATTTCCGACTAAGACCATTGTTCCTGAAAATTCAAAGTGTGGTGGGATAATCCATAATAAAGACTTGCTAAAGAATAAGAGAGGGCCCTATGACAACCGACTCCCCTACTGTCCCAACCTCCTGATGATGTACAATTGGAACTTAAGAACAAGATGGGACACCATAACAGCAGCTCTAAATACCCGAAACAGTGAAGACTGAAGATTCTGAGGCTAGCCCATGATCAAGATGTGGCCGTCACAAAGGAGTGCAAAGACGCAAGAATTTTTATCCCGAATCTTCTGGTGGCCCAATTATCTACAGGATGTTAAAAAGTAATGTAGCATCTTGTGACAACTGTGCTATATGAAGACTCCACGTTCTTTCACCCACGGGCGCTACTACAGCCTTTGCCGGTCCCCCCTCCTCGATTTGCCCCCTGGGGTTCGATTTCCATGGACTTTTCGCGTGGAACTACCTAAACTCTAGGGAAGAATACTTTTCTCAGTGGTAGTTGACCTGGCTCCCACCAAGGCTGCACAATTCATCCCATTACTGGTCTAACCCTCCTGCTAAAGACACTGCAGATCTCATACTTCAGAATGTGTTTTATCGCCTTCATTGGGATCCCTGAGAGGTTGTCTTCGATCGTGGGTGCATATTTATACACAGTAAAAATTTTGCGGAGTATTTGCTCAGCACTGGACAAATCGATATCAATCTATCAACCGCAATCTTCCACCCCACAATCTAGATATGGACAGAACTGAACCACAAATCAGACCCTGGAACAAGTACCTGCGATGCTATATTTGCCACCTACATGATGACTGGGTTGATCCTGCAGACGACTTCCGCCACTCACCTTCCTAACCGTAAGATCAAACTCATCAAGACAAAGCTTCAGCCCCCACAGTCCCCTGTTTGTCTATCTCTTTTCCCAGCAGTGTCCCCACATCCCACCTCTACATCCCAGCCTCTACACCTGCTCATTCACCACACCCTCCTAACTCTTCTCTATCTGACACTCATGACAACCTCTCCACCTACTGACCAAATCAACCACTACCTGTAATCTTGAGACACCACTGCCATACCCCTCATCCCTGACCTTAGTGCTGTTATCCATCCCAGCCCTCGCCCATACCTCTTCAACCTATCAGTTAAAACCTCTGCATCTTCCCGTCATCCTTTAAACATGCACCAATCACACACCCATCCTTAAGAAACCATCTCTTGACCCCTCTTGTCTGTTCCAACTATCGCCCCCATCTCACTGCTTCCCATTCGCCTCAAACACCTCGAACAAAACAACGTCCATCTTCAAACTTTCCTCTCATCCTATTCACCAACTCTCTCCTTGACCCATTGCAATCTGGCTTCCCGGCTTCCCTTCCGACCCTCACCAACACTACCGAAACCCCGCCCTAACCCAAAGTCACCAACGACCTAGCAAAGGCCAAAGCCGCACGCCACTAACTCTGTGCTTCTCCCTACCTAGACCTGCCTCTGCCTTTACACTGTCGACCATTCCCTCCTGCTACAAATCTCTGCTCCCTCGCATCACGACTTGGCTCTTTCCTGGATCTCCTCCTACCTCATGATCGGTACTTTCAGCGTCTCTCACTCACGCACCACCTCCGTCACCCCGGCCTCTCTCAGTTGTGTACCCCAGGGGACTGTCCTGTGGCCCACTACTCTTTCTATCTACACTAGTGGTCTGGGTCAACTAAAAGCATTCGCATGCTTTCAATACCATCTGTATCCTGTTGAACACCCCAACACTAAATGCTCCGGCCCAATGTTCACTTCTTCTCTACTCTCCCGGATCCCTGACTGTCTTTCGTCCATATCCTCCTTCTTCTCCCTCACCGTCCCTCCTGAAGCTAAACGTGGAGAAAACTGAATTCATCATCTTTCCACCATCTAAAACTCCACCCCTCCCACACCTGATCTCACTATCACATCAATGCTACACTGCTCTCACCACTCCACAATTCCCTGCCTTGGGATAACCCTTGACTCCAATCTGTCCCTTCCAAACCAACACATCCAAACCCTCACATCCACCTGCCGGCCTCCCCTGAAAAATATCTCCCGAATCCGTTCTTTCCTTAACTTCGAAAGCACAAAATGCTGGTCCATGCCCTCGTTATCTCCCCGCCTAGACTACTCGCAACAACATCCTTCTCTGGGCCTCCCAGCCTAGCAACCCTCACTCCCCTCCAATCCATCCCTTCACTCTGCTGTGATAGCCCGTCTGATTCAACTCTTCTCTTCTTCGCTACTCCGCTTGCCTCTCCCCTCTGCCAATCCCCTTCACTAACTGGCTTCCCAATGGCCCAGCGAATCCAGTTCAGTTAGCAACCTTGACCTAAAAGGCTCTCCATAACCATTCCCCCTCATACTTCTCGCTCTAATCTTCCAGAAATCTCCCTCACGCAAACCTCCGCTCCTCACAGGACCTTCTTCTCTGCTCTCCCCTTAATCAGCTCCACACAAAACGACAAGCCCAAACCGACTCCAAGACATCCATCCCGTGCATCAATCCACACTCTGGAACTCACTGCCCCAAAACCTCCCAGACTCTCCCCCACTCTCACTCAGCTTCAAAGGCAACCCAGAAAACCCTTTCCTCAGGATAGCCTATAACCACCAATAACCCTGCGGTCACTCACCACTATCCATAACCATGTCTGCCCCTCACCTTCCTGTCTCTTACCTTCCCACCTTCCTCAAGACTGTAAGCCCTCACGGCAGACCTCTCATCCTTCTGTACCAGTTGTCAGTTATAATTTCCCATTTGTACGTGTTTGAAACCTATGTTATGTATGAAACCTGAAAGTAACAGCGCTCTGAACCAAGGGCGCTCAAAAGATAAATAATAATAATAATAATAATAATATAATCTGCTTCCTTGTCTGAATTTTTCGTAGCAACAATTCCCAAATGCCTCCACCAAACAGATCCCCTCTTTGCAAAATTTTGGGATAAACCATCCAAGTATTCTTCCTAAATTCCCGAGCTGTTCCACATATTCCAGCTGCTGCGGAAAGGATCTATGAATTACATCAAAATTTACAACTACTAAAGGAAAACGCTGAGTAGAGGGCTCAAGCAAACTACAAGAGATGGCAGATAGACGTTCGTAGGCCAGCACCAACTTTTAATGGTGGGGGATAAGGTATGCTATTTCCTAACCAAAAATTTTGAAACTTAGGAGATCCTTCCACCAAAAATGGACATGAATTTGTTGGGGGGCCGTATAGGTAATATCAAGATAATTAGTCCAGTAGCTTTCGTGCTCTCAAGCAAGGCTCTCCCATCATCTATGAAGATCCATCCTGTGTTCATTTTCTCTACTAAAGCCATCTGTGGCCCCAAACCCTTGCCAGGACCGTGGTTTCTCTCTCCGTCCTGATGCAGTGGAGATTGATGGTCAAGAACAGTTTGTTGTGGACAAAGTCTAGACTCAAGAATTTTCAAAACCAGCTACAATACCTCAAAAGACATGGCACAGGTATTGGCCCGAAGAAAATTCGTGTGACCAGTGAGTAACATCAATGCTCCTATACTGTATAAAACCAATTTCATCAAGACATCCGAGAGACCTGAGCCAGGTAATCGTCCAGAGGGCCGCTTGTTGAGGTGGAGTAATGTTCAAGGAATCTCCAGCTATGACCTTGGAAACTTGTTTACTGTGTTTTGCCCTTAAGTTTTGGCCCTCAGCTCAAGATGGTGGACGTGTCTCAGCTGGTGCCATCTTGTTTCCGTTTGTCAGCATATATAAACACCTCAAGCCTGTGTACTCATTGCTTGAGTATTGTGTTTAAGGCTCCTGCAGTCTGCAGTCCTCTTAGCCTGGAACTTTGCATCCCGTTAGTTCCCTCAACCTTTGCGGTGTTACCCCCTGCAAACTACTTACCTAACGTGTCATTCAACGTGCTCCTCCGCCTGACTTTGCCTAGGATCCATCCCTACATCTCTGCTGCCCTCCTGTTCCAGTCCTGCGATTGGCCCTTCGCTGTGTTTTCCAAGCCAGCCTAGCCATTGGTTCCCAGCTGTATCCACTAGATCAGGGACAGCAGCTGATTGACATTTGCCATGCTGTTCTGTAGTCTATGATGTACAAAATGCCCTGATCCATCTCAACAAGCGATTTTCCCAGTTTTTTTTTTTACCTAGGATAAGATGCCTGCAGATTATTAGTACCAAGATGCAGTAGGCTTTACATTTATCACATTGAACCTCATTTGCCAAGTGGATGCCCAAAACACTCAGTGTTTCCAGGTCCTGCTTGCACTTTAGGTACAATCTTCCATAGAATTGCACTACCCTGCATAGCATGGTGCATCTGCAAAAATAGAAAATGCTTTTAAATCCCTCCACTATTTTATTTTAAATACATTAAATTTAAAAAAGGACCCAACATGGGCCCTGTGGAAACACCAATCAAAAAAGGGGACCATAAAGGTAGGAGTCTTTTACCCACCACTCTCTGGGGTACGACCCGATAGTAATTTTTTTAACCCAAATTACAAAGGGTTATTTCAACCCCAATGGTTTTTAAATTTTTTCCCTTTTGACGTTATGGGGGGACAGGGGGTAAAATTCCCTTTGCAAAGTCTAAAAAACCCCTTATCCACAGCTCCCCCGCTAGCCGGGATTTTCTTTTCCCTTTTCAAAAAAAAGATGGGTTTGGGTTCTGAAATTTCTGCCCTTGTAAAACAAGGGCTGACAATCCCCTTTTAATTTTTTATTTCCCGCCACATTTTCCTGTTTATAGTCCTTTAAAAGCCCACCCAAACGTTTTCCCAAAATTAGTTTTAAAATTTTAAGGGCTAAAAATTTATGGGGGGCAAGATTTGGGGACCTTTTTTGAAGATGAAAAACCACTTTTTGCCTTGGGGCAGTTCCTGGCACTTTTAAGTCACCAGGGGAATTTCGAAAACCGTTTTTTTTCGGACTAAAAGGGCCCACCGGACTATAAGGCGAAATTAAAACATTGGCGCATTAACATTGAGCCCCGTTCATATATAAGGCGCCCCCGGGATTTTAAGGCGCGGCACATTAAATGAAAAAAAAGTTCAAAAGGGGGAAAGCCAAACTTTATTCAACACTTTCACAAAAAACTCTAAACTTGAAAAGTTGTAAAAAAAATCAATACATTTTCCCAGTCCCTTTTTTTTTTTTTTTTTTTTTTTTTTTTTTTTTTTTTTTTTTTTTTTTTTTTTTTTTTCCAGTTCATTATCCCCCAAAAAATCCATAAAATTTTCTTTCTTTAGTGCCCGGTTAAAATTTTGAACGATTTCTCCATAAAGGCCATTCTTCGGGCCCTTCATCATTATCTAAAGTCAGTCTCGTTGCTGGCTTAGCTTTTCAGTGATGATTCCAGCCTTTTTGATAGCTCAGTGATACGGGAGGCGGATCCCTTTTCCCAGGCATCCCCGTTTCCATTTGGCACATAGTGGAAAAACGGGCCCGGCTTTTGCCTCCTTTTGGTGAATGTTTGGTACCTTCTGTAAATCCAATTCTCCTGCAGGCTCCCCAAATTTTAACCTTTAAAATTTGCCCTGTTGACCCCAAATTATCTAGCGGCTGGCCCCCTTTTTGGGTTTAAACCCCACCCGAAATGACAGCAAGCAATGAATTTTTTTTCTTCACTTGGGCTTTGCAGTATCGTCAAAGGGCCCCCGGCATGGAGTAAAGGGCCCAAAATAGGGTTGGGGTTTGGTAAAAAAAACCCACCCGGTTCTTGACTTTAGGCCCCCCTCAGCCTCATCATCTTTTCCTGGGCCCATCCACCCCTTTTGGGTTACCCCTTGGATGATGACCCATTGGAAATGTTTTTTGGGCAAAGTCTTCTCTTAAAAATGACCATGGGTTTGTTAGTTTCGGGCCCATTACCCCTGACAGGCGAAAAACCACAGTGAAAGAGGACTTCTAGCCCGGGTGGAAACGTATAGGACCGTAGGTCCCTGTTTTCTCAACAGTAGTTGTACAGGGATTTTTAAAAGTGAGGGGGCCCTCATCCATTTTAGTGATGTGTTCGGGTGGATATTCTTTTCACTTATCTTGGCTCTGCAGTAGGTGCGGAAAAAGGCCCGCTTCTCTTATAATCCTTTTGGGGAGTGCTGGCAGACAGTAGTTCTGGTGCGGTTTGGGGAGATTACGCCCTTTTTATGAAAGGGAAAGCACCATGAAGGGGCCCCAAATTGAAAATCCTTGATCTCCCGTTCGGTGCTAAAAAACTTGGTTTGAGTTAATAGAGACAGTGGAGGCTTCTTTGTGCGCTTTTCTTTTTCAATAACCCCCCTGTTTTGGGTTTTTTCTCCAGATGTGGCCCCCTTGCTTTTTTTCCTCTGAAACTCAGTTTGGTCTTTTTTACCCCGGGCAGGGCATCTTCTTGTTTCCTCCACTTCGCACCATTGTTTTATTTTAAAAGGGGTTTTTTACTACAAGGGTTGCTTTTTCATATTAAAGATCTTGCAAAATCAAGTCACTTTGCAATATATGTTCATTTAAAAGTGTTTTTACTTTTTCTTGGGTATCCCCTTTGTATGGGCTGATCAGCTCCCCAGGGTTTCTATAGTACGACCCTTTTTTTCTCTCCTGTAGGCTGCCCCGCACTGGTTGTTGCTACAGACCTGGCTTCTACTGCAGCCCAGTGGAGCTAGTAAACACCCCCCTTTACTTCTAGGTGAAAGCAAGGGAAAAAAGGACTTTAGGTAAAATGAAACAGGTAGTGAGACCCAAACCCCTTTTAAAGTTGGGAAATTTCTGGCAGCTGCTCTATTTCCATGGGTCTACTTTCAGACTTATACTTTAAGTTAAAAATCAGCATCTAAGGGATGTTCTTAAAAAGGGGGCATTTTTGGGTAGTGGGTATAAAAAAAATTTTCAGTCCCGGGATTGAATGCCAGAAATGTTGAAACACAGAAAATTTTTTGCACCAGGCTGTACGTTCACCCCAGGGAGTGACGCTTCTGGGTTTGGTAGCCCTATAGGCCCCTTTTTTCCTTTTTTCAGGGGTTTTTGCCCGCCCCGGGTTTTCAAGCCGCCCAAAACGGCCCGGGTTTTTCAATGGCCTGCCCCTTATTGGCCTTATTTCGCGGGCGGAATTCACCCGCTGGGAAAGAATGGGATTTAAAAAACCGGGGGCGAAAACGCCGGCCCGTTTGGGACTTATTTGCAATGATTTGTAACTGAATTTTGGAGCGTAATTTTTCTATTGTAAACCAGTTGAAAACAGTTTTGCCAAAACCAGTTTTCAAATCAGTTACAAATCAGTGTACTAAAATTTGCTGCAAATACGTTCTGAAAAAAAGGGGTGGGAAAAAAGGGAAAATGAAGAATTGATTATATTAAAATTTTTTTAAAGGGGCACCCGGGCTAAAAAGGGCACTTTTGATTTCTGGAAAATCTTAGGGTTTTTTGTGCGCCTTATAGTTCCCAAAAAAACCCGGGAATATAAAAAACCATAAGGGGGAAAACCGGTTAAACCCGATGGGTTTTCTTTAAGAAAATCTTGGGGGTAAGCCCCTTGGGGTGGAGGGGGAGAACATTTAGTTTATTTAATTTTTTTGGTATTTCTACACCGTTTCCCCCAAAAAATTAATAAATTGGTTTTAACCCGTAGTGGGACTGCCTTTTTCTCTGCATGGGCTGCCCCCATGAGCCAAGAATGATCTCTCTGCATTCACTCTTGTCAACCTGTAGTTTGGAAAAAGGGAAAAAGTAATTTTCATTAGGTAATTACAAAAGGGGGGGGGAAAAAGGTTTGTTTATCTTTGGAGTTTTGCTGGCAGAACTTAGAACCCGTAATAGGAGCGGAGGGCCGCAGTTTTAGAGCAGGGGGGGTTTTTTGTATGCTGTCATGAAAAAGATGGGCTTTCAGCTCTGTACGTTTACTGTGACTCATGAGTCCCCATACTATCATTATATAACCCGCAAGTACAGGCTGGGGGGATTTCCACTAAAGTCAGCACATAGGATCTAGCAGTGTTAACTGTGGAGGGAAGTCCTAGATTGCAATGCAATGTGGGAGTTTTAGGAAAGAGATACTGGAGAGCTACTGACACTCCCACAAGCAGAAAGTTTCACCGCAAAACGTGGATCTTAATATAGATGAATAAGGAAAAAAAAAAACATGAAGGAAGTGGAATATCTTTACTTTTCAATGTAAATGCTGTTTATAGCATTCTATGGAATCTTTAAACTCCCAGATAACCCCTTTAAGTAAACAAACTCTGTTGCTGTAGATAAGACTCTGCAGGGAATGACTCACCATCATCCAACTGACTGCCTGACGGCAGCTTGGAGCCTTAAGAGATAGGGTGAGGTGGTCTGTAGCCAGAGAAACTTGTATACTCTAAGAATGTATTAAATCTTCTTTATCTTCTGATCCAAGCAAAATCAAAAACAACAATGTATTGGTATGCTAATAGTCATCATTTATCTTTCCCTACATGTTAAAAGCTAATCACGGTAGTAAGAAAAAACCCTTTGTTGTACAGCCTTGTAAGGCAATCAAACAATTTCTGTAACACTCAGTGAGACTCCTGCTTCTGTCCACAGGTATTTTGGCCCACTCCTCGTAAGCAAACTGCTCCAGATGTCTTTTTGTAGGGTTTCTCCTTCAGACTGCATGTTTTAGCTCCTTCCACAGAGGTTAGGATGAATATAAATTATATAAGCCACCAGAATAGTCCAATGCTTTTCTTTTAGCCATTCTTGGATGTTTTTAGCTGTGTGTTTTGAGTCATAATGTTGGAGGAACCCTGACCTGCGACTAAGAACAAGCTTTCAGACACTGGTCAGCACATTTCACTCCAGAATGCCTTGATAGTTTTGATAATTCATTGTACTCTGCACAGATTCAAGATACCCTGTGCCAGATACAGCAAAGCAGCCCCAAGAAATAACCAAGCCTCCTTCATGTTTCACAGTAGGAACAATGTTTATTTCTTTGTATGCTTTTCTTTTGCGTCTATGAACATGAGCTGATGTGACTTTCCAAAAAGCTCCAGTTTTGTCTCATCTGTCCAGAGGACATTATCCCAGAAGGTTTGTGGCTCGTCGATATGCATTTCAGTAAATTTCCTCCTCAGTCGTCGGTTAAGTCCAATTTGGCAAAGACAGCGATGGACGATGCTACCTGACACTGCTGTACTTTGACCTTGGAGTTCATCTCTAATCTTTTTGGAAGTTGTTGTGGACTCTTTGGATACCATTTCTATCTTCTCTTCATTTGTAATCAACATCCAGGGAGGCTTGCCACAGTCCCATAAACCTTACAAGTTTGAAGACAGCTCATTATAGGACATACTTTAGTTTAACATGTCCCTATGGTCAAATTATTTTACATTTTTTTTAAGGGTACCATAATTTTGGTCCAGAACAGTTTAATTTTTTTTTTCATTGAACCACAATTTCATTCCATTGTGTGATTTCCAATAGTTGAGTTAAGTAAAATTTAATTTATTCTTGCTTTTGTTATTTTTAAGTTATTTCCGTGACCACTGTGGGCTTTTTTTTCTTTAACAAAGGGGTACCACATGTGTATATGTATAGGAATGAAATATCAAACACCCAGCTTTTTACACTTAAGAGTAAGAGTGGGCGTCTTACTCTTATCATAGGTAATTTGGATTTCCTTTCTGGAACATAGACCCCTTCAATTCTTTTTATCCCTTAAGATGCAACCTGTCTTTTTACCAACTTAAAGAGAACCTGTCACATAGTTTATGGCTACCTTGCTGAGGGAAGCACAAGATAGCGACAGACATGCTGTTTCCAGCGCTGTGTCCCTTATTCTATAAGATGCTGGAGTTTTAGAGTATTTAATGCTCAAATCTGGTAGTTTTCATCCAGAAAAGAGTCATGAAAAGAGATTTATTCATGCCCCGCCCACCTGAGGCTAGCTCCGCCTATCTCAACTGATAAACCTATTAATTTGAATAGGTAGAAACATGGCAATAACTGTCAGGTGGGCGGAGCTAGCCTTTGGTGGGCATGGCTAACAATCTTATGAATAAGATTTGAGCAGTAAATGCTCTGAAACTGCTGCATCTTACAGAATAAGAGACACAGTGCTGGAAACAGCAGGTCTGTCACCAGCTTGTACTGTCCTCAGCAAGGGGGGCATAACCTATGTGACAGGTTCCCTTTAATGCTAAAGTCATATCTTGAAATTGCTTCTAAATCTTAGCAATCTCTGTGGGTCTCTAACTCTAACATTATTATTCCATAAATGTAGTCACAAAAGGTGCCGGCCACCAGCCTGCAAGTGGCGGTGACAAGGAGCTGGTGTAACTTGCTCTGTGCTCAGCCTACCGCCTCTGTTCCCCTCTCAAAGTTTTGCATCCAACGGGACAGTTCTGGATTACAAGGGCTATGCACTATGCTGGGCGGTCTGTCCAAGCCCCAGGGATCCAGGGCACATTTATTCTGTGAATTCTGCTACCAGGTACTAAGCATTAATTCTCAACCCTTACTTAGAAGCTAAGTAACCAACTATGACATTACATCTACAAGATAATCTCAGTGTCATAGAAACTCATTGATAACATTTTGTTGTTAGATTTGAGGTTGTTTGTTCTCCATTATATATGCTAATATAAACTTGGGATCCATACAATCCCTTGTAAAACCATCCGATGTTACTATTGTCTTGCCTGCTACACTCCTCTTTCTCCATTCCTTTTATTCTTCCACTTACTTCTTTGCTCCTTGTCCTAACTATGGCATATTTTGTACTATCTTTATGCTTTTCTTTTTATGCTTTTCTAAGTGATTAAAGGGAACCCGTCACATAGATTATGCCCCCCTTGCTGAGTGCAGCACAAGCCAGTGTCAGACCTGCTGTTTCCAGCGCTGTGTCCCTTATACTGTAAGATGCTGGAGTTTTAGAGCATTTAATGCTCAAATCTTATTCATGAGCAGGTGTTAGCTCCACCCACCCAAGTCTAGCCCCGCCCACTGAGTTATTCACGTTTCTACCTATTCAAAGTAATAGGTTTATCAGTTGAGGTGGGCGGGGCTAACCTCAGATGGGCGGGATTTGAAAAAAACTGACTTTTCTGGCTGAAAACTGCAGATATGAGCACTAAATACTCGAAAACTACAGCATATTACAGAATAAGGGACACAGCGCTGGAAATAGCATGTCTGTCACTAGCTTGTGCTGTCCTCAGCAAGCGGG
This sequence comes from Phyllomedusa bahiana, assembly GCA_025379985.1. Classification (NCBI taxonomy): domain Eukaryota; kingdom Metazoa; phylum Chordata; class Amphibia; order Anura; family Hylidae; genus Phyllomedusa; species Phyllomedusa bahiana. Next base: position 63,068 of record JAODAL010006262.1, on the reverse strand, counting down.
GCATAATCTATGTGACAGGTTCTCTTTAAACATGTAAAAGTGCAGATGGTTCAAAGTTAAACATTGACCAGATTATATTGAATGTTATATCTACCAGAGAAGGTCATGAGGCTAAAATCCAGACATTACCCTTTCATACCTTCTGTGGCATGAAACTCTGAATCCGCAGGATCATTGTTGACTTCAGGAGATGATCGGGCACTTTCCGCATCCTGTCTCTCCACAGTCTCTGTCTTCTTCTGGAAATAAAAAGTTGCTTCTTTTATTTCAAATCAATAAAAATGTTATTTCTAATATAACACTTCCATATGATCCCTCTAGTCTAGACACGTTTCAAACTTCATAACAAGAAAATCATGAAGCTGTAAGATACAAAGAAAGCCCAACCAAAAGAGTACAATGTGTGTTCAATTGCTTTTCTGTCCCAGTTAGTGCATCTGAAGGAGGCCGGTGAATTTAGGTCAGTGTTCTGTTAACCCCATTCACCTCTCTCCCTCCTCCACGTACTAGCCACAGAGGATCCAGGAAGCTGAGATGTATTCTGCTATATGTAATGTATTAACCCTGGAGAGCAGTTTAAAGTTTTTGCCATCATAGAAGCAGTTGCCTACGTGTTCGTGCAGTCACTTCTCCTTTCAGAATGGCATGATGCATTGTTAACTGCATAAAAAAACACATGCATTTAAGATGCACAGGAAGAGCATGCATTTTTTTTTTTTAATTCAAATGGTTTTGTAACAACTCTAATTTAGAACACAGGTGATATGTGGGTTAATTAAAAACCACATGCTTTTTCTAATAATTGCATTTTGATGGAGTTGAAAACAAAAAACACAACATGTGAACGCAGGTTTAAATTCTAGACAGATTAGTGCTTTAAATATTTCTGGAAAATACATATAGAAAATTTAAATGAAGAAAATCGTTTGTTTCATATATGTTACCTATACTAAACTCCTTCTCTTCCACATTTGAAAGCAGAGTGCCACCAACTGGTAGCAATCAAGAACAGGCATATTAAGGATTAAAAATGTAGCACTAATTTTTTCTCTTAGGGCTTGTTCACACGCAGTTTACACTCAGTGTTACAAGCGCTTTTCGGATCCGTCTTGGGGTACGCACTGTCGGTTCCCAAGACGGATCTAACAATTAGCAGCGAGATGATCACTTCTGTCTATGCTGAACATGGAGCCGCGTTCAGATGAGGGATCGTCGCTGCGTGTTTCAAAAGCGCAGCTTGGCTCCGTCTTGAAAAGAATTGACATGCAGGTTGAAATGTTGACATTCGGTATTTTTATGTATTTATAAATAATGTTATATTTTAATATAGCAAACTTTTACAGAAGCAGTGAGTGAGACAACAACTGGGCAGTGAGAGGGGGCTTAAATACCACAGTTGTACTGACAGCAACATCCTAAGGCCGTGTTCACACGGCTTATTCCCGACGGATTTGTGAGCCGTATTGAGCTCACAAATCCGCCGTGAATAAGGGGCGGGGCGGGGGCGCCCCGCTCCCGGCCCCATAGACAATGCATTGTTTACGGCGCGTACGCGCCGTAAATAATGTGCATGTCACTTTCTCCCCCCGCGGCGGATTCGCCGAGCGGGGAGGAGCGACGGAATCCACTGTTCTCTATGAGAACAGTGGATTACCGTAATGACAGGGACGGATTGGCGCCGTACTGAAGCGCAAATCCGGCGCGGAGTACGGCGCCAATCCGTGCCCAAATAAGCCGTGTGAACGAGGACTAATGGTTAAATGAGTCATCTCCGACCCTGGCCACTAACAACAACTAACAGCTGACACCCCTTGCATATGGAGCAGACTCAGGGTGTGAGCCCACTACATAACCCCTTAACTGCTGTACTGTAAATAACTGGTGCAGAGCATTTAGGAGGTTAAACTGTCCAGGATTAGGAGACGTTTGAACCCGCAGATATTTAAATTAAGGCGGCCCTCCAGTGATAACACAACGTCCCACTTGATTGAGTCTATCACACTCTTTACTTCCTTTATGTGAAGTACATTCTATTCCCTGCAGTCCAGTCTCCTGTCTGCTTCTGATCAGACACTATGTTGAATTTTAAATTTTACTCCATTTTCTTACCCTCAGAGCTGCTCTATCTATCCCAGTATGTTCAACCATACCAACATTTAAGGATGTAGAACCACTACCAACCCTGCCTGCTGGAGGGGCTCTAGTTATTTTATCCTCTATATTCACCTAAATAACTTAAAGGGGTTTTGCCACGAAGTTAGTTCCTTGCCTACTTATCAGCTCAGGGGAGAATATAAACAAATCATGCTGCAGGAGTGAGAGGGAGGGGGTGAGCAGAGAGTGAGGAAGAAGGGAGCGTCTCAAAAGTTTACTCAAATAATAACATTACAACAGTGGATTCTCTACACAGCAGACAGCCTCATACACTGCACTTTCTCCACAGTCCCTTGAAAGCTCATTCATGTTCCCTGTCATCAGATAAGAAGTGCAAACACGCACGCGAGGCCAGATCAGCTCCCGTCAGCTCCTCTGGTCGTGTCTAATGTAAACTTTCAGGTAACTAAGGGGGACTGAGCAATGCTGTAGCTCTCACAGGCTTCACTTTTTGTAATCACATATATTTAGAAAATCGATTAAATACCCATTTTGGAGGATCCCACGTCAACATTACATCGTGGCAAAACCCCTTTAAGAGACTCTAATTATACAGTTAGAAAGTGGTCACCATCTCCATTAGTAGTTGTGTGAAAGCGAGCTGTCTAATTATCATCAGTAACTGTGGTAGGAGTTTGTTTGTCCCGTGGGGAATATGTGTGTGAAACAATCCTTGCAGTTTCATCATGTAGGAAGTTCTGGTAACTGAGATTTTGTCCCCCTTGAGAGAACAGAAGCACATATTAATCCCAGCCTGTGTCACTGTGAGATTGCATGACCTAACTGAAGATAAGGTTTTTGAGAGTTTACAGAGAGGAATGAATTACTAAATAAGAGAATCTTAGCTGAGTTATACATACTGGGTGACTTCAAATTAAGAAGAATAAAAGTTTTACTGGAGTGCTAGGTTTAGTCACAAAGTAGCGAGATGGGGAAAGTACTGAAACCCACCAGAGTAAAAAGGACTGATCTTAACCAATTGACTTTCAAGCCAAAGAAGGCACCTCAATAAGATTAAATAAAAAATAAAAAAAACAGTAAGGCCCCGTTCACACGGCTTATTTGCCGGACGATTGGGCCCGTATTCCGCGGCCGGATTTGCGCTTCAATACGGCGCAATTCCGTACCCTGTATCTACGGTAATCCACTCTCTCATAGAGAACAGTGGAATCCGTTTTGCTCCCCCCGCTCGGCAAATCCGCCGCGGGGGGAGAAAGTGACATGCACATTATTTACGGCGCGGAGCGCTGTAACAATGCATTGTCTATGGGCGGGAGCGGCGGCCCCCCCCCGCGCTCCGGCCCCGGCCCGTCCGTATTCACGGCGGATAGGTGCGCTCACTACGGCGCACAAATCCGCCGTGAATAAGCCGGGTGAACACGGCCTAAAGAGCTAGCATCTACCAGAGAAACTATTGTCTGCATGTAGAAAAACTCTCTCAACAATACAATCTATGGGGATGTGCTTACAGCACATTTATTACTGTACAGTTTTTATTTTTTGATTGTAGATTTTTTTAATAGTTTTTTTTATATGATTATGGGGACAGCCATCTTGCCTGTGCTGCTTTTAACAGTATTTAGCAATATGCTTTACTGCAGCTACATGGACCATAGGGGCCTTTGAACATTGACTTCTATAAGGCCTCGTTCACAAGGCTTATTCTAGGACTGATTGGAGCCGTACTGCGTGTCGTATTTGCGCTGCAGTACGGCTCCAATCCGTCCAGTTTACTACGGTAATCCACAGTTCTCATAGAGAACTATGGATTCCGTCTCTCCTTCCCGCTCTTCCGCCGCGGGGGGGAGAAAGTGACATGTCAATTATTTACGGCGTGTATGCGCCGTGAACAATGATTGTCTATGGGGCTGGCGCGCTGCCGGCCCCCCGCCCCCGCTGCACGGCAACCGGCGTACTTGCGGGGCGACATCCGTCCCCGCAATTACGCCGGCAATAAGTCGTGTGAACATTGCCCAAGAGAGTTTTCTAGCCATGCTCTGTGACCAGAGAAGTTGGGGCAGTTATATTTATACTGTCTAACACTTAGACAGCATAAATTTAAAACTAGACTGTCTTAAAGGGAACCTGTCACATAGGTTAAGCTGTCCTTGCTGATCGCAGCACAAGCTAGTTACAGACTTGCCTTTTCCAATGCTGTGTCTCTTATTCTACAAAATGCAGCAGTTTCAGAGCATTTACTGCTCAAACCTGGTAGTTTGCAGCCTGTTCTGCCCGAGAGGAGTCTACTTACTTCAGGTGTTAGCCCCACCCATCAGTGGCTAGCACCGCCCACCTGCCAATGAGTAACAGGTTTCTACCTTTTCACAGTAATAGGTGGTATCAGCAATGAGTGGGCAGGGCTAAGACCTGCTCATGAATAAGCTGGACTCTTTTCTGGTGGCAAACTGCCAGATTTGAGCAGTAAATGTGAAACTACAGCATCTTACAGAATAAGGGTATGTGCACACGGGGTAATTTCGGCGCACATTTCGCTGCGTATTTGCGCTCTAATACGGGTGAGATGCATTCCGATATTACGGTTATCTATAGTTCTCATAGAGAACTATGGGTTACTCCTCGTCCCCCCGCGAGTACAATATAATCGTATTATACACGTGGGTAGATAAGTGACATGTCGATTACTTGCGGCGAATATGCGCCGCGAGTAATGGATGTCAATGGGGTCGGCAGCCTGCGTATTAGCGCAAGCTCCCAAAACACACGATGTCCTGCGGAGAGTACTGTACATGCCGCAGTACATCGTGTGAACATACCCTAAGGGACACCGTGCTGGAAACAGCATGTCTGTCACTAGCTTGTGCTGCCCTTAGTGCCATAACCTCTGTCACAGGTTCCCTGTAACCCCTTCCCACAAATGGATGTACGAGCATGTCCTGGACATCGTGCGGGCTCACAAGAAGGGCCCGCACGATTGAAGTATTGAACCTGCTGTATATTACAGCTGGCCCCATGCTTTGTTGGCCATGAGCAGAGCTCACTCCGGACGCAACAGAGGGAGCTTTGTCTGTCTGCACCTCCCTCCCCCACATGATGCGATCGCAGGGTGCCGATACTGTCTCTGGCAACCTGGCAGCCTAACAAAGGCTTTTGGTTTGCCCATGATGTCACTACACCAGGCCGTGCACCGAGTGTGCTGTGACTGACAGCTTACAATACATAGCAGTACTGCTATATATTGTAACAGTGATCTAAAGACCTCTGATCCAACTCCCATATGGGGACAATCAAAAAAATTTTAAAAAGTAAAAAACAAAAAAAGAAAATCAAATCACTTGCAAGGGCTGTTGAGAGTCCAAAATGCCGCACTTGGAAGAAATTGCGTTATACATTTTGGGTTGCTTTTCCAGGATTCCTTGTGAAGATTATATATTTTCAGTTAAAATTACAGATTGTTGGAAAAAAATTTTTTCATTTTAACAGCTTAATGCTGTGGGGTCAATATATTCATTACATTTTTGGATATTTTCCTTACGGGACGTATTTTCCAAAATGAGGTCATTTTAAGGGTGTTCTAAGTTTTAGCACCTTAGGGTATCTGCCAATCTGAAATGGCAACTAAAGAAAATCCTAATGAAAATGAGACCCGAAAGACCTCTGTGTACCTCGCTAGTCCTGCTGATCTAAAATGTACCATTAATAACCACCCTCTGGCTCAGTACTATGCAATTCATTGAGATGTAACGTTCAATTGCGTTAACCTAAGTCATGAATTACATTGCAAGTATGTCTCCCACTTATAGCTATAAAGCCCTTGCACGATAGCCATTAGATAATTATGTTCGCATCAACTAGTGTTACGATTTTCTCAAGCCTCTGAGCCTTAATTTGTACAAATAATTCTCCCACAATGTTTTGCTTTAGCGGATTACTGCCAGGGTAATTCAGTACTTGAACAAAATGTTGTCATCCTCACACACTTCAATTAGACAAACATATTATGTAATGAGGTGTCCTGAAAGCCAAGTGTCAAATTTTAAGTGGCTAATTGAAAACGCTATAGACACAAGTACTTTTTATGACCAGAGTACTTTCTCTGTAGCAGCTGAATAGCAGCCCCCAACAGAGTAAAAACCAGTGTAATAGCATCTGGGCAGTGAAACCGCTCCAGCAGCCGCTACAATTTGCTTGAAGCACCACAAGGGGCGAGAGGGAAAAATCATCCACGTGGAATTTTATTCTACAGGACTTCTATTACTATTCTTGCTTCTCTTTGATGTGAAAAAGTTTTCCTATATTATAAAGTAATGGCATATTTCTTGAACAATCAGTCTGGCTGTAGTTACCTTCATCTGGTTGACTGGGGTGTGCAGGGAAAAATAATTAAAATATTGAATCCCCTTCATTCTCAGAATCAGTGGGGGTCCCAGAAGTCAGATCCTGACCCATCATTCTAGCACGATGACAGCAGTTTATAAGATGGGTATACCCAGGGCCGGGACGATGGGTAGGCAGAGGTGGGCGATCGCCTAGGGCGCAACCACTGCCTGTCACAGGGGGGGCGCTGTGTCGCACATAGACATAGTGTGGTACATTGACGCCTGCGCCGCAGTCTTCGTTATAGATTGATCTATAACGAAGCGTCTGCCTGGCTGCAGCACAGCGCTCCTTCTTCTCTTAACAGTGGCCCGTCCCATCCCCCCTCTGCTGCGCGACACCAGTGTCTTCTCTTAACAGTAGCAGGCAGCTACTGCTCGAGCGGCCCGCCCCCTCCTACCTCCTCTGCTGTACGGAGCCGTCTTCTGTGGAGCACATGACCACAGGCGTCGTGCCTCAGTCTGACTCTGGACGGAGTGATCATTCCTGCTGCATGTTACTGACTGAGCAGGTACCGTCCTCATGTTGTTCTCCCATGCGAGCGCAGCAGCGGCGGTCACAGAGGTAGAGCCGGACTAGTCAGAGAGATTGACTGACCAACTACCTGCATGCCTCTGCTAGCTACAGAGGCTCTGTAGCTAGCAGAAGTGTGCAGGAGTGCAGGTAGTCAGTTATTCTCTTTGCCCCTTCCATTAAAGTGACGTCACCTCTGTAGCTAGCAGAAGTGTGTAGGAGTGCAAGAAGTCGGTCAGTTATTCTCTCTGCTCTTTCCATTAAAGTGACCTGTGTAGCTAGCAGAGAAGTGTAAAGGAGACAGTGCAGGTAGTCGGTCAGTAAGGCTATGTTCACACGGCTGATTTTGGGACGGATTTCAGTCCGTATTGTGCACCGTACTGCGCTCAATACGGCTGAATCCGCCCCCCCCAGTCTTTTAGGGTAAATCAAAGTCTCAAAAGAACTATGGATTCAGTCTCCTCCCCCCGCTTGCGAAATTTTCGGGAGCGGGAGAAATGGACATGCAATTTTTGCGGGCGGCCCCCGCGCACGGCACACGCGTAATTGCCGGCGAAAATCCGTCCACGAATTACGGCGTGAATAAGCCGTGTGAACCTTGCCTTATTCTCTCTGCCCCTATTAAAGTGACTCTGTAGCTATCAAGAGTCTGCAGGTAGTTGGTCGTCGGCTCTTACCAGGACTGACCTGACGACTCCTGCAGACTTCTGCTAGCTACAGAGCTCACCTTTAATCGAAGGGGCAGTACAGTGTTTTCCCACTAACCTACCTACCTTTCATCACCCCCTTGTGCTGGTAATTTGGTGCAGTGGCATGGGCCAGAACGGACTTTTGTGATGGGGCCTGGAGCAGAGCTGCACGCAGACTGGGGGTAAGTCCTGTGCTAATTGAGTGAGCATTGGAAGATGCAGGCAGGTGCAGACCCCTCATCCAGCAGGCTGGTGGACACTAAGGTACGTCCCCACTGCCCCAAATTTGATTGTACTTTTGGCGCTTTTAGGATTTTTAAAATCCGCCTAAAAATCCATCGTTTTTTTTTTGCGGCCCATAGACGGGGCTATAGAAAAGATGGTAGCTCGTCTCTCTCTGCTCGTTCTTCTGGCGCCAGTGTTTTATATAACATCTTGTATAATACGGCAGTGCTTTGAATTTTTTTGGCGTCTTCCCATAAAATACAATTGTATGGGTGACGGCAAAAAAATGAGAGGCGACCGTGTTTTTTGTACATAGCATGACAAAAACCGCGGTCCTGCATCGGAAAAAGGACGCTTTCAGACAATTTTTGTTGGATGCAGTGGAGACATAGCCTAAGGGCGGAGAACACGGCGGGGAGAAACTGGGGGCGCTGTTTGCCTCATGTGCCTAGAGCACCAAAAACGGTTTGTCCCGGCCCTGGCTATACCCTTCTAGAAGAAGTTTATGGAACCACCTCTCCATCAATAGGAAGAATAGAGGGACAGTGAATACAAGTGATTCTCACTATAGCAGAGCACGCCAGCCACATTTTACATGGTCTACCATTTATTACAATGATTGGCATTTCATATACATTTCACCTTTAGAGGGAAAATAGCAGAAGATGCAACTTTATCCAGCTATATCATGAAGACACCAGCCTGCTTCATTATAAAAAAGTGTGTTGTCATGGTGAGACAACTCTTCCAATACAGTTCGGCACATTTACTTAAAGGGGTTTTCTCACTACAAAAGATCATATCTGTAATGATGTGGACAGTAAAAATAAGACATTTTTAAATTGGTTTGTATTACCTAAATCATTTAGTTTAGCAGCTGTTATCTAATGTGTGTGTCTACAGCTATTTCTGTAGCTTGTGTTCGGGCCACACCCTCTGGTTGGCTGCCTCCATTTTAGTTCAACCTCTGGGACATGCCCCCTGTGCTGTGATTGGCTGCTGTGCTCTCTCTGTGCTGGTTGCCTGCAGTCTGATTAATCTGTGTCACCTCTATGGGTCTGTGTTCTCATTGTCTTCCTCTCACTCACTCCTGAGCTGTGTGGTATCTTGACATTTAGGGCGGCATGTATGAACGGGGCTGCGCCAGATATCTGCCGTCTTTTCAGCCCGATATCAGGCACAGCCCCATTCGCTACATGTTTAAATATCCCGCACACCAATATCGGGCGCATTACATGGCGCCCGTGTAACTTTGTAATGCGCCCGATCTCGGGGGGCGTGCGGGAGACGGGGCACACTTAAACCGTACGAAGCTATAGATTTATAGCTTTGCTACGACATTTTTAGGCGCATTACTGCTGGAACAGGTATCCCACTTTAAAAGTGGTATCCCTGAGCCAGAAATGTTGTACAAGCGCTAGAATGTGCACAATTTATGATCTGCTGTAGAGCAGATTCATAAATCAGAGGCATTCTATGCCAGAATAAAGCGCAAGAAATTTGGCTTTTACACGCCAAATTTTATACATGCCGCCCTTAATATGCATGTGGTGCAACGTGGTTAAGGCATACTAGTATTATTCTGTCACTATGTAGTGGTATGGTAATATTGTGTAGTCACTTTTATTTGTGGTGCTATTCACTGACAGGTAGCAGGTATACTGACTTTTACTATGAATAAGGTTGCGATACGTTTTTATGGCAGGGTGGTAATATTTAATCACTATGTGGTGGTGATATGGAGAGGTGTCAGGGCTCTTTTGGGACATGGGGACGGGTCCCAGACGCCCATTCATCAGACACCGATGGCATATCCTAGCGATATATCATCAATGCATAGGGAGACAATGCTGCCAAAAAAGTATTTTCTTTGGGGGGGTCTAATTTATGTATGTAAAGTTTGTTGTGTGTATGAAATTGTAGGGGCTATAGGTGAGTGGTTAATAGAGACAAAGGGAGGCCATTGGAAGGGGGGCGGGGCAGGAAGAAAATTACATGGGTGGAAAACTTGTCATTATCTGTAGCCGCACATGGCAGCACTGATCACAAATTGCAATTAGAAGAAAGGAAGAGATGTGGGTTGGATCAGCGCAGCCCTGTGCTGCCAGACAATGACAAGATGTCACTTTCTGTAATATTAGGGGGCAGTATTTATAAATGTTTACACCAATGCAGGTTTTCTGGTTACAAGGATTGCTTGTGGAGCCTAGGAGGGAGGTGACTGTCACAGCTCTCCAGGCATGAGAACTGACCATTGCAGGAGGTCTGGAGAGCTGTGATATGCACTCCTTGCCACTGCTCACACAGAATGAAGAAGAGGACTGGGGAGGGAGCAGGAACAGGTAGGGGGCGTGATGAGGTCAAGACACGCCTACTGGGAGAGACCCGCCCTTGGATTTAAAAATCTAAGCCAGAGAAGCAGCTCAGATGCCTGTGAAACCCTGTAGTGAGAAAACCCCTTTAACTCTACTTTCTAAAGCATACGAGGGGATGATGATAAATATTTGGTCAAGCCTTTAAAAAAAAAATTATATGGTTTTGAAGTATTCCTATTTATTCAACATAATCACCCTTCAATTCTATAAATTCAATGCACCGTTTAAAAAAGAAATTTTAATTTTTTAAAAAAAAAAAAATTTCCTATTCGAAAAACCAGAAACCCCACTTAAAAATTACCTTCTTGTTGTTAAAAAATTTTCTTTCCCGAAAGGGAATTTTTTTGAGATCAGAAAGGGGAAAAAGACTCAGAGGGGCTTAATCGGGAATAAATGGCAGTTTGTTTAAAAAATTTAAAGTTGTTTTGATTTTTTTTTTGGGGTTTCAATAAAAAGAATTTTTGGGTGGGCACATTATCCGCAAAAAAAAGATAAAATTTTTCCACTTTTTAATTCCCCCAAAGGCCCCCTGTCCAAAAAAGGTTTTTTAAGTGGTTCCACTGGGACCGGGCTTGAAAACCCCTTTTCCCTTTAAAAAATTTCTTAAAAGTAAAATTGTTTTCCCATTGACCTAAATAAGATTTAAATACGGGGTTTTTTGTTGGTTAAAAGGAAAAAATCACAAGGGTTTTTTCAAAAAAACAAAAATGTGGGTTTCCAAAATAGGGAAAATTATGCTTAAAATAACGTCTTTTTGGGTTTTTTTCCCCAAACCAAAAAAAGGTTTAAACAAGGGGAAATTCCCTTATGGGAATTTGGTTCAATTGGGTTTTGGCCTTTAAAAAATTCCCCCTTCCCCCCCAATAAAGGGGCCCACCCCAAAAAAATTTTTTTACGGGGGGTATTTACAGGGGTTTTTAAAACCCGAAACCCCCAATTGTCCAAACCCCCAAAAGGGAAATTGAATTTGGGGGACCTCTAAAACCCGGGGGGTAAAATTTGCGGGAAAAGGGGAACAAATCGGAAAAAAAAAATTGTTTAATAAGCATGTTTTTTAGAAAGAAACGCATAATTTTCCCAATGGCGGGTTTTTCCCCGTGGATTCCATGCTAAAAAATTTTACTAGTGGGTTTCAAGTGAATTCTTTTAAATTTTTAAAAATATGAAAGACGCATTGGTAAGGGATTTGGTCTTTATATGTTTTTAGTATGATTAATTATTATAAAAAATTATTTCTGTACAGCATCAATTTTTTCTTGTGATGACACAAAAATTCGGTTCCCCCAGGCATTTTCTCGTCTGCAACACCCTTTTTTTCCGTATCGAAAACCCGTTTTTAGGTGGAAAAAGATGAAACTTGATCCCCCTTATTTTTGGGAAATGTCTCATAAATTTTCTTTCCCAGAAAAGGCCCTTTTTCCAGAAAAAAGGTATTTCCACTAAAAAGATTAGCTTTCAAAAGGAAGGGACAGGAAAACGGAAGTTTTTTTTTCAAAATTTACATTGCTTTTCCCGGTTTTTCCCGGTCATGAGGTAAGAGAGATTTTTTTGCTTTGAGTGACTCAGGTTTTTTTGGGTTTAATCCTCCAGATCAATAGATTGTTAGCTTTTGGGGGAGCGGGCCCTCAAAACCCTTGGGTGTCTGATCTGTAAGTGCTTTTTATTGGTAATGTTTGTTTCCTTGTCTGTACTTTTACCTTCTAAATTGTAAAGTGCTGGGGAAATTTTGTTGGCGCTATATAAAAAAAGGATTTTTATTTTTTCCCCCCCTTTTTCTGTTTTGACGAGAAAGGAAGGACCAGGGGCCCACTTTTGGGGAAGAAAAATCATTTTCTTAACAAGATTAGTTTTTTTACAGAAAATTTCGTTTTTTTTCTCTTCCAGAGAATTTTTTTGGCTTTGTTTACTAAAGTTTTAATTTTTCCTGCCCCCTTGTCTTTTTTAAGTCTAGCTAGTTAAGAGGTGAAAATTTTTGGTAATCGTTTCTAAAAACCCCCCCCCACAGCCTTACGGGGACAGAGGGTTTTAAAAAGCTGCCACTGACTCAGTGAAACAGCATTGAGAGAAAACCCATACGAGTTGCAATCTACCCGACATGGTTTACTTTTCTTAATTATAATTTCAAAATGACATAACCTTTTTTGCTAAGACTTAGCGCGTGCCCTTGTCATAGTTAATACTTGTTTCACACTTTATTTTTGTCTGCTAGGTGTGGTTTTGGGGTGTGTGTGGGGTTGGCCCAGTCATTTGGTCGCCCCTGTTGCTTTGCAGAGATGGGGCCCTGGGTTTAAACCCCACCAAGGACAACCCATTTTTTAAGGGGTTTGCAGGGTTCCCCTCATTTTTTTGTGGGGGTTTTCCTCGTGGTGCTGGGTTTTCCCACCCCCACTTACAAAATCATACTGATAAGTTAATTTGAAATTTCATACTTTTAAAATGGGCCCAATGTTTTAAAAATGCAATATTGAACATTTGAAATTTAATTTTAATAATTTAAAACAAACGAAAAAAAAAAATTTATAGGGAAAAGGAAAAGGAAATACTTAAAATACCGTAATAAATTATTTAAAAATTTCATCATTGTTAAAACCCAGTTTTATAAAAATGTGTGTTTGGGGTTTTATTTTCCCGGTTTGAAATTGCTGCTTGGGGCTTTTTTCTATGTTTATGTTGCAGCCATGACACCCATGTTTTAAGAGGGAAAAAACTCCCGGGATAGCGCTTTTGCAGGGCCCCCCGGGGCCCGGGACCTCGGGGGCCCGGGCCTGGGGGCAGTGCAAACCGGGGTCTGTTTCCCCCGGTAGTTCGGCCCCTGCGCCCGCTGGCAGTGAAATAACGGTTCACTGCCCCCGGGGCAGAGCGGGGGGGGGCCCTGGCGCTTACTGCCTCTGAACGCCCGGGCCCTCCGGCCCAGGTTCAAAGGGGGGCCCTGTCCGGGGGCAAAATCTCCCTGCTAGGAAAAAGGCCCCCAACGTTTGACGTGGGTGCGCAATGATTTCTATCCTCCCTCCCGAGCCCCCGGGCGGGCCCGGGAGGGAGCTGCGGGGGGGCGGAGAAGGAAATTTTGATTTCTTTTTTTTTTTTTTTTTTTTAACATCAATGAACCTCCCCTTTAAAACCTTCCCTCCCTATTTAGGGCCCCTTACACTACCTAGCCCCGCTATAGGGGGTTTTCCTAAAACCCAATTTTTTATCCTTTTAAAAGCCTGCTAAAGGGGGCCCCCCTAACCTATTAGACCCTCCCTGAGGGGGACCTATACACTACTCTGGACCTGCCTGCAAAATATGGGGCCCCTTAACTACCATAGACCCTGCCTCCCCAATTTGGGGCCCCCTATACCCTACCCTTTGCCCTGCCCCCTATATGGGGCCCCATATGTTTAAACCCAAAAGCCTGCCTGCTGTAGGGCCCCCTTTTAAGTTAAACCAAAACCCGCCTGCCTTTTTCCCCCCTATAGTACCAAAGCCCTTGCCTTTTTTTTTGGCCCAAAAAGTTTTCCTTTAAATCCCTTTCCTCCCTTTTTGGGCCCCTTTTACCCTCCCCCGGGCCTATTATTTGGGCCCTATAGCTACCAAAACCCCTCCTTTTAATTTAATGGCGCCTTTTTGTACCTAAACTCCCAAAATCCTTTTTTGGGGCCCTTTGCTACCTAAACTCTGCCATTTTTAAAGGGGGCCCCTTTAGCAAACCCAAACTCCCCCGTCATAGGGGGGCCCCAAATTTAAACCAAAAACCCGGTTTAAAATTTCTATAGGGGGCCCCTATGCTACCTAAACCCTCCCTTACCTTTTAGGGGGAAACCCTTTGCCTTTCTATGGGGGCCCTATCAAAAACCCTGTCTGTCTAAATGGCCCATATAGTCAAAGTTATTTGTTTCTAAATCTGCAGGAACAAGGGGGGAGGGAGAAGTAATTCTTGGGGGTCGGGAAACCCATTTTTGCGGGAAAAAAAAGGGGGAAAGTCAACGGATTTTTAGAGAACGTCACGGGGGAATTTTTTTGATGAAAAACCCCTTTTAAAAACCCAACTTATGTCACAGAGCCTGTTTTCCCTGGTATATACCCTATTTTGGAGGAAATTAAAACAGTCGCAGACCCTGGGGTTACCCCGGGGGATATCCCCAACTATAGGGGGGAAAATTTGGGGAACCTGTGCAACTGATCATGATACCTACCACATTTTTTGGGGGTTTACTATTGGTTTTTGTGTACTGATCATTAATAGTATAGGGGAAATTATTCATTCACTGTTGGTGGAAAATTTGGGGCGTTTTCTGGCGGTATAATCAGGTCCCTTTGAGTTTGTTTTCCAAATTTGGGAATGTTGGGCTTGGTAGTGGGATTTGTTTGGTAGGGAGTTGATAGTGATATGTATGGCGGGGGGATTTGTTCCCCTGTTTTTTATCTAGTAACTGCATGTCCGGTTTAAAAAGTTCCCTTTGGGCGAGGAGGGGGGGGGTCGAGGGGGGGCATCCAAAAGTCTGCTATGGGATGGGGCCGGGCTTCGTTAGGTCTGCCCCCGCATGTAGGTGTGGGTGTATATATGCAGACGTTTTAAGCAGCTGCGGAAAAATGCTGCCAATCAGACATTTACAATTGGTGTCTGATTATTGCAATAAATATATACCCAGCACACACCAACCAATTTTAGGCCTCCAAGCCTTAAAATGAGTGGGTGCTACAATAGCTTTTTTCTTTTGAGGGCCGAAAAGGCAGCGGTTCTCCACGATACTGACAGACCCAAGTTCTGCTGTAGGAGTAAAAATTTTTAAAAAAGCTTTCCCCTCTCAAATATCCCGGGTTAAATTTTGGGTACCAGGTGTCACATGACTGTTTTGTCCATACAGTTACTTCATGGAGGCCATTACTGGACAAGAATGTTGGCTATGTCATTTTTTATTTCTAGATAGGGGCATACAGCACTGGTATAAAAAGAGGGATTTGAGGCAGGGAAATTTTTTAAAAGATGTACGTTTTTTAAAAAATTTTGTGGTTCCCCTTTTTTTCACCCTAATAAATAAATTAAAATATAAAGCCTTGGGGGCGACATGTACGGTATGTACGGGGCTGCCCCAGTATTCTGGTGTTCTTTCAGCCCAAAAACTGTTCTCTAGATGTATTTAGCCGGGGGCCCCTCCCCCAAATTAGGCGCATAATGAGGGGCACTTTTTAATGCGCCTGGATCGGGGGGTTCTGGAGGGGGTGGGTTTAAAACCCCATCCCTACGATTTACACATTTATCACTGTGGACCCGAAAAAAATTTGGGGGATTATGCTGGAAAAGGGCCCTTCCAAGTTAAAAGTGGTTCCTGAGGGTTGACGTTTTGGGCCCAGAAAGCCCTTATTTGGGGGGTTTCAGTTTTGAAAAGGTCATAGATTTAGGCGCATTCCACGCTTTCTAAATTTCCCCGGGAATAAAATTGATGTCCCGGCGATAAAAATTTTTGTCGCCCGTTATGAAATTTAAAAACCCCCTTTAAAAGCTAATAACAGTGCCTTCGAAAGTATTCGGCCCCCTTTAACTTTTCAACCTTTTTACATTTCAGGGGTTCAAAACAAAAAAGATATAAAAAATTTAAAAATTTTTTTGAAAAATTTAAACCCAAGGGGAAAGAAAAAATTTTTTGGATATTTTAAATTTTTTGTTTTTTTTTTAAAAAAAAAAAAAAAAAAAAAAATTTTTAATTTTATTTTTAAATTTTTTTATATTATTCGGAACCCCTTTACTTTCAGTGCAGCAAACTCCTTTCCGCGTTCAGTGTGGGTATCTTTAAAGATCCAAAGTTGTCCTCAATGGACTGATGTTTATAAAAATTTAAACCCCTTTTTGTGTAATCAAGTCTCTGTAAATGCACCTGCTCTTTTGATAGTTTTGGGTTCTGTCTAAAAGAGGGGGGGGGGTCATAAGACCAAGGAACACATCGGCAGGTCCGTGTATGTTGTGGGGAAGTTAAAGCGGTTTTGGGGTACAAAAAGATTTTCCCCAAAATTTAAAAATCCCAAAGGGGCACTGTGAAACGATCATATTTAAAAGGAAAGGGGGGGATTTAACCACTGCAAATCTACCAAAACCGAGCCCTCCCCCCCAAAATTTCTCTCAAAAGGGGAAGGGTGTTTAGAGATTTAGCCAAAGGGGGCCCCTGATCAAATCTGGATGAAAAATGAGAGATCTAAGCTGAGGTGGGGTGTCTGTCCATAGGACAACAATCGTCGTACACTGCACAAACCCGGCCTTTATGGAAGGTGGGAAGAAGGAAAGGCCCTTTCTCAAAAAATATCCCTAAAAAGTCTCCTTTAAAGTTTGCCACAAGCCCCGGGAGACACCCAAAAATTTTGGGAAAGGGGCTCTCCTCAGATGAAAAACCCCAAAAAGGAAATTTTTGGCCCAATGCAAACGATTTTGGCATAAAAGAAAAAAAAAGTCATCCCCTGAAACCACCATCCCCACTGTCCAAAATGGGGGGGCGCTTTTTGGTTTGGGGGTTTTCTTCGGGAGGGACGGGGAAGATGGTTTAAAATTTATGGGAAGATGGATGGAGAAAACCAGGACCTTTTTGGGAAGAAAAAACCCGTTGGGAGTCTCAAAAAACCTGGGACTGGGGGAAGATTTATCTTTCCAAAAAAGGGCAATGACCCAAAAATTTAAAAAAAAATTACAATTTGGAAAAGGGTTCCCAAAAAATAAAAAGTATCCCCGGTGTTAGAATGGCCAAGTCACAGTCCCGACCTTTAATCCCTTGGGGAAACTGTGGAAAGAGCTGAAAACTGTTGGGTTTACAAACGCTCTCCCTCCAAACTCACTGAGCTAGCTGTGCGCCAAAAAAAGAATGGGGGAAGAAATTTTAGTCTCTTGATGTGCAAAAATGATAAAACCCCAAGGAAATTGAATGTTGGCAAAGGTGGCCTACAAAGTATTAATTAAAAGGGGGCCAATTATTTTTCCGCCCCACTTTTCAAATTTTTTTTTTTTTCAAAAATTTAAAATATCCAATAAATTTTGTTCCAAATTTATAATTGTGTCCCCCAAATTTTTGTTGATTTTTCATAAAAAAAAATTACATTTTTTTGGGTTTTGTTTGAAACCTGAAAAGTGGGAAAAGGTTGAAAAATTCAAAGGGGGCAAAAAACCCTTTTGGGAAGGCACTGGAAAATTGGGGGCATGTCCGGGCATAGCTGCTGGTTTACCACGGTTTCCTGAAGCGGCTTTATAGCCATGTCTGCTGAATGAGACAAATAAAGGATAGCTATGGCTAGTTATAGGCCACCAAGAAAAGTGCTTACCTGTTTGTCTTTATGAGGCATAGCATACAGTGGTTCCTGTAACACGCTTTCAGCTCTCCTCTCCGACATGTGCTCAGTATTTTCTCTCTCAATGTCAGACATCTGTTCCTCTGTGTTTACATCCTCAAAAATCAAAAGACTTTACCGGCGAAACTTAGTTTTTGCGTTTTGGGGTTTTGGCCTTCCAAATTTTGTCTAGAGCAGATAGAAGTTAGTGTAAGAGGACTCCCATATAATAAACACTTACAATACACTTTATTAACTACTAAAAGATTTCATTAGCAGACATGATCAAAATCCACTCCAGTCACTTATTTTTCAGACTAACCCGAGGGGTGAATACTTCGAGAGGTAAAGTTAGAACAACTGGGATTATTTACCGTTGCCACAATTAAAAACAGGAGAAAACATGGGGAAAACTGAACTTTTGGGTTTCGATATATGATGAGGGAAAAACCCTTTTTACCATTTTCAAAAATTACTTTAAAAAATTTTTTAAAACTTCATATGTGAAAGGGGGTATAAACATTGGTAAAGTGATCGTTTTTTTAAAAAACCAGAAACAAATTTACATAAGCCTTTTAAACAAAAGAGCACAGCTTTTCTCTCTCCATCATATCCTGCTCTCAGATAGGGCAGCACAAAACCCCCCGTCAAAGGGTTTTCCCTTTAAAATTTCCCATCAGTTTTCCGTGCTTCACTGGATAGGGGTTAACGGGGTTGTGTGGGGAAAAACCCCCCTAAAAAATTTTGAAATTTTTGGGGGGAATGTTTGAATTGGCGCATAGGGCCAAATTTTAAATAGCTTTAACCCCCTTTTTGGGCCCCCCGCCCGGGTTTTGACCCCCCCTGACAAAGCCCCATTTTTTTTAAACTGACGTGTCACTTTATGTTTAGAAAAATTTTTTACCTTTTTACCTTTTTTATGTGTTTTAGAAAATTGTTTTTCGTGAACATTGTGCTTTAAGGGTTTGTAAAAAAATTTTATCCATACAATCCCTTTTTTGTTTTTTTGAAAAATATCAAATTTCATGAAAAATTTTGGAAAAAATTTGCGATTTTTTAAAGTTTCAAAATTTCTGCGTGCAAGACAGTAATTATTCCCACAAAATGTTTATAACTAGATCTACCATGTCACTATAGGTTGGCATAATTTTTTAAAAGTCTTTTTTTTTTTTTTTTTACGACATTAGGGGGCTTAAAAATTTTAGTAGAAATTTTGCTCACATTTTCGAGAAAATTTGCAATAAACATTTTTTTTTAGGCCCAAACCCAGTTTTTGACGTGGCTTTGAGGGTCCGCATGTTAGATCCCCCCAAAAGGACCCCATCTAAAACTCCCCCCTTAAACGAATTTAAAAACCCCTTTAAAAGTTTGATAACCCTTTTAGAAATTTCACAAAATTTAAAAGGGCAAAGGGAGGTAAAATTTTTCAAAATTTACTTTTTTTGCAAAAATTTTCAATTTTTACCCGTTTTTTTTCGGACTATAAGGGGGCACAAAAACCTAAATTTTTCAAAAATCAAAAGTGCGCCTTAAGTCCGATGCGCCTTATATATAAATCAATTTTTCATTTGGGTTTTTAGTTTTGTTCAGAACGAAATTAGTACAGCTGTTTAGAACACTGATTTGAAACTGTTTTTGGCAACTGTTTTGCAACTGTTTTTACAATAAAAAATACGTTCCAAATCATTTTACAAATCAGTTTTACAAAAAGTGTAAACAAAAGCAATTTTTCAAGAAAGCTGATTTCAAACTAAATTCACGTCGGTTTTCCGTGAAAATACGTTCCAAAAATAGTTGCAAATCAGTTGCAAAAAAGCTTCACAAAGTGGAACGAAATTTAAACGATAGGGCACAGAGATAGTACATGTATTGCCCTTTTGTACCAAGTTTAAAAATTTGAGGGGTTATTGGAAATTTTTGAATGAACCCTTGGCTTGGGGCCCTGAGCTTTTTTTTCTTTTAATTTGCCGCGCCTTAAACCCAGTGCGCCTTATATATGAACCAAAAAGTTTTTCCCAGGCGCTCATTGTTTAAATGCGCCTTAAAACCCCGGTCCCCTTTAATAGCCGAAAAATACGGAAACCCTTTTTCACGGGAATAGGGAAAAAGTGACTAGGTAAATGCAACTTAATAAAATTCCCCCCAGGTCTGCCGTTTTTAGAGAAAATCCCATATGTGGCCCATCCCTTTAATTTGCTCACCCAAAAGCCCCAGAATGGGAGGGCCCCTACTTACTCTGGGGTCTCTTTTTTCAAAAACAAAATTTTTTTAGGCGCCTTTTTCGGGTTTTTGGGGAAAACCCTAAGGTGCAAAAACTTAATAAACCCCCTAAAAAACCCATATAGGAAACTACCCCCCTTAAAGGGAATATACCAGGGGTGCCTTGGAAATATAGACCCCAAAACAAATTCAAAAAATTTTTTTTGCATAAGGCTGTAAAAAATTAAAAATTTTTTTTTAACAATAATTTGCAATTTTATTTTAAAATTTTTTTCATATATACAAGGAATCCGGAAAAAAAAACCCAAAACTTTGTAAGCAATTTCCCCCAAAGGGTTCGAAATACCCAACATGGGGGTTTGAAAACGCTTTTTTTTGGGCCATGGCAGGGGTTATGGGGGGGGGAAACCGCAAATTTGGCTTTTGGAACGCAATTTTGGGGGCCAGGGTGGGAAAATTTGCAAAGACCCCAAAGTAGCAAAAACAGCGAAACCCCCAGAAGTCCCCCATTTTAGTTTTAAACACCCCTCGGGGATCTCATCTAGGGGGGTACTGTGAAATTTTGGATGCACGGGTGCCCCCAAAGTTTTTTTTTAGAAATTTGGGCAATAAAAAATTTGGGGGGGGAAAACCCTTTTTTCTTTCATTTTTTTTTTTGAGTTTCAATTTACACATTCCCGTGCAGTGTAAATGGGGATAAATTTTAAACTAGGGGGGTGGGTACAATTACAAAAAATAAAGTTTTTAAATTATAGTTTTTTTTGTTTTTTTTACTTTTACACATTAGAAATATTTCCTATAAAAAAATTTCTTTTAAAATTGTTGTCCAAATTCGACAGCCATAACTTTTTTTTTTTTGCTGTGTGCAGGCTGTGTATGGCTTGTTTTTTGCGGGATATTTGAAGTTTTTTTTTGGTTATGCTATTTTTTCATTTATTTTTTAAGGGTTTTTTTTGAGATTTTTTTAAACAAAATACAGCAATTTTGGTGTGTAAAATTATTTTATTTTTTATGGGCGGAAAACTGTCCCGGTATATATAAAAGGGTAGCTTTACTCAGCGGCCCTTTACGTTTAAACCCCCTTACCCAATTTTTTAATATTTTTTTTTTTATTTGTTTTTATACAATAAAAACACTTTTATTCAACCAGGAAAATACGTTTTTTGCACGCCATAGCCCCGAGGCCATAATTTTTAAAATTTTTTTCTGTGTTTTGGAGCTGTGTGGGGAACTTGTTTTTTTGCGAAAAGGAGTTGCCGTTTTTATTAGAATCTTTTTTTGGGGGGACAAGGCTTTTTGTTTGTTTTTAAAAAACCTTTTTTTTTGGGGCCAGGGGAAAAAGGAAAATACTGAAAACCAATAAGTTTTTATTTTTTTTTTTAAAACCAGGGCTCACCATGCAGTATCCGTGAAAAGTTAGCTTTACTCTTTGGTCGCAAAACGATTATGGCGAAACCCTATTTTAAAAATTTTTTAACCTGAAGCATTTTTTAAAAAAAAAAAGAAAATTTTTTTAGGGGTGTAAAACAATTTTTATGCATGCTATCTCTGAGAGCCTACTTTTTCCTATTTTTTCCGAATACAGAGCTGTAGAGGATTTTTTATTTGCGGATGAACTGACTTTTTAAAATTTTTGGAACAACTTTGGCGTTTATAGGAGTTTTTTTGTCGCTTTTTAAATCCTTTTTATGTCGGCGGGATGAACAATAACTTAATTCAGTTTTTTGTTTTTTGGGGGTTTTTTTAAAACCGGCTTTCACCATAGGGGTTTAAATTTAAACCCAGACAAAAATTTAAAGAGCAGGTCGTTACGCACGCGGCGATAAAAAAATATGGGAAATTTTAAATTTTAATTTTTGATCTTTTTGGGGAAATTTTTCCGTTTGTAAAGGGAAAAGGGGGGTGAAGGGTTTTTTTAAACTTTATTTTTTTTTTTTTATGTTTTACTTTTTTTTTAAATTTTTCCCTTTTTTTTTTTTAACTTTTTTTTTCCACTTTAAATTTTTTATTTTTCCCCCAAAGGGGTTTGAATGGGGAATCTTTGGGCTCTCTCATTAAAATGGGGAATCAGTGCAAAAAGCTTTTTTGCTGGGGGCACGGGTTCCCTAGGGACAACGCCCAGTCACAAATCCCGGGGTCAGGGCCCCCCGGGGCCCAAGGGCCGGGTCCCGCGTGACGTCTTAGAAAACCCCGGGAAGGGCATTCTTTTCCCTTTTCCGAGGTGTTTTGTAGGGGGGGCAGGAGCTGCCCGGATCGCCCATCCATGCCTGCGGCCCCCGACAGAACCAGGAGGGGGCGATCCCCCCTTTGCGTCCCCCTTAGTTATTGCGACCTAAAACGAAACCAAATTAAAGGGTTTTAAACCGCCCCCCCCCCCCCCCCCCCCCGGAGCATCCGGGGTCGGGGCCGCCCCCTTGCGGGGATGAATAACCCGGCTGCCCAACCCCCCCCGCCGATCGTTTTTAGATTTTCGGGGCAAACCACAGGACGAATCCATACGTCCGGGTGCAAAAACCCCCAAAACCCCACCAGGACGTGGGGATCCCGGCCAAGGTCGAAAAGGGGTTAAAGCAGGGGGAAAAGCCCCCGCAGGTACAGACCTTTCTTTCTGCAGTTCAAACTTTTGGGGCGCATCGTGGGTAAAAACCGGCGCAAAGTCAACCAGACCGCATGGAAAAAAAAGAAAAAAACCCACATAATTCCCCCAAGTTTCGAGCCATGCTTACTGAAAAAAAAAATACATGAAAATGAATAAAACCCAAATAAAAATTCTAACGAAATTTCTTTTTTTTCTACCCTTTCCGGGGTGTTGTTTTAAAACAACAGATAATACTAAAAATATCGGGATTTAGGGGTAGATGCGAAATTGTTTAGTTCAAAAAAGTTTTTTTAAATTTTAAAATTTAAAAAATTTTATATAAATTTTAAAAAAAATAGGGGGATATTTTTGGGGGAAAATTTTAAAAATTAAAAATTTTAAAAATTTCAAATTATATATTTAAAGATTTAATTTATTTATTTTTGATCTTTAATTCAAATTTTTGGGTTTTTGAAATTTTAAAAAAATTTGGGGTATCCAAAAAAGGGGGGTTTTCTCGCTACAAAGTTTGGGTTTTTAAAATTTAAAAGATCCAAAAAACAAGCAGTTTTTGAAAATAAAATTTTAAATTTAACAAATGTCCTACGATTTTGAAAAAACCCTTTTTTATTTGGAGAAACCTCACCCCCCCTCAAATCTCTAAACACCCCGACCTTTTAAACCTTATCCCCGGCTTCGGGTTTGTAAAAACTCATCACCTTCAGAAACGGGCAGAGCAGGAGCCCCTCCATGCCCTGAAGGGGGAGGGAGGGGGGGAGGACTCGGTTTCTGTGGCCCTGAGGGCCGTTTAAAAAACCCTTTGGGGCCCCTGCTTCCCTCCTGCTCCAACCAAAAATGTGACAGCAGTGACCCGTTTTTTAAAAATAATAAATTAAAGGCGGGGGGGCCTGAATTTAAAAACAAAATCCCAAACAGTTTCAGGGGGGCATGAAAAAAAAAGGGTTCACCCCTGGTGTATTTTTTTACACACCCTGAAATTAAACACTTCCCAGCTGCCCTTGTCTTTCTGACAGGGTCTTTTTGTTGCTTGAGATGTGAAATTTTTGGGTATGCTAAGCGGGGGAAAAAAGGGAAAACACAAAGCCCCAACCTCATAGATCAGCCCCTCCTTTTCCCCGACTGGGGAGCCAGCACAAAAGCGCAGCAGACCAAGGCAGGCACACACGGGTTTAAACCCGGGCCCAAGAAAACCCCCTCGCTCCCCCCCCCCCTCGGGAAAAGAATTTAAAGGGGAGGCTTTCGTGGCTGAGGGGGGGGGGAAGGGATGAGGGGAGGCAACAAAAAGCACCCCCTCAAAACAACTGCCATCACAGACTTAGGCTGAAAGTTTGAAATTTGGACAACTCCTTTAAAAAATTAACTAAAATTTTTAGCCCTAAAGGCAAATCAATTTTTCCACAAATGACAACCCCAGTCTCCCACAGCCCCACTTTTAATTTGGTGGGGGCTTTCTAACAGTTTAGGCGCCTAGTTTTGGCCCCAAACATTCAAAAATGTGTAAATCAAAGGGTTTGTGGGGGACACACCTCCAAAACCCGCTCCCACATTTTGGGTTTCTTTACAAAAGGCCCCGGGCCCCCGAAAAAAGCCCCTAATTTTGGGTAAGGCCCTTGCCATAAAACTAGACCCCCGGGGCCTGCGCCATTTTTTTCGCCAAAAGCAAAACAGAATACGGGCACGGGCCCCGTACAAAAAAGGCACCCATAGGGGCACAATACTAAAAAAACCCAAAAACTATCGTCCCAATCCAGTGTGCGAACTACTTCCCGACGCTTTTTATATCGTTTTTTCCCGCCATTTTGGGACCTTTCGTATGGAAACTACATGTCCCACAACACCCCCACTTTCTTCCCAGCTGAGCTAAGATTTTATCACTCGCCCAAAGGCACCCGTGTGTGTGGGTGTGGGTGTGTTTTGTGTGTTTTGTGGTTTTTGTGGGGTGGTTTTGTGTGTGTTGTGTGTGTGTGGTGTGTGTGTGTGTGTGGGTGTACAGCCCTCAGCCTCCATTCTACCCCAAAAGAGCGCCCTCAAACACGCAAAGACGGAGCACACAAAAGGCTCGGGTGGGGTAAAGCCCAAGCCAACCAAAAAGTAACTCACAGAGCTTGCCCTATTTCCCCTTGGGGCGGGTTTTTTGCGGGGGAAGGGGGGGGGCCATTTTGATCTTCTATAATTACTATTCCCTAGACAAAACAAGCACTTTCCATTTTTTTTCTTTAAGGAAATTAAATTTTTTTGGTTTTCTTTTTTTCCCCGGGAAAAACCCCTTTAAGGTAGAGGCTAAAACAAACAATTTGGGCATCTAAACCCTTCTTTAGGTTAACCTTCACAAGCAAATCAATCATAGTATACAACGCCCTTTTATGATACTCGTATTATTTACCGACCCAATGCCCCACCTTTCATTGTTCAACAAAGCTGAAAACAAAGCTTATTGCCTTTGAAAGTTTTTGATTTGAGAAATATATTTTTCCTATCTTCCCCTATAAAAAAAAATAAAAACCCAATTTTGGGGGTTTAAAGGGGGTTTTTCCCAAAAAAAAATCAATACTAAACCCCCCCACCTCCGTTTTCAGCGCTTTCACATCATGCTGCCCCTACCCGCCCCAAACCCCCCAAAAATTTTTGTTGCGTTCTGCAGCTGCTAATTGGGCAGTGCCCCATATCTATTTCCCCTACCCCCGTTTAAATGAATGCATTGAGTGGGGAAAGTCAGGAAAAGGGACTGCAACCCCCAAATCACGAACCAACAGTGGGGGCCAAGGAGACCCAAAAGAATGCCAAGGGGAGAGGGAGCAAGACGGGGCGGGAAAAAAGGTTTGGCGGAGGTATCACTTTTGTTTTATAGAACAGCATCAAATTGAAAAAAAAAAAAAAAAAAAAGGGGTTTTTAAACCCGGGCAATCCCTTTTTTAAATATGGATTTAAAAACAAACAATTTTAAGGTTAAACAAAAGGCAAAGCAAACGTAAAACCCATTTTCCCCGTCCGGCCGTAAACGTTAAGGGTTGGGTCCCGATCGGGTTTTTCCAATGTCAGGGCTTCAAATTTTCGAATAGGGTCTTGGCGCGGTTTGGGGGAAGGGAACTGTCCGACCAAATTTAAAGGGGAAATAAATTAAAAAGGCACAGCAAGAAACGGACCGGGAAAAAAATAGAACAAGAAACAGGTTTTAAAAAAGGGTCACATGACATAAAAAAAAACGAACTATAATGAACAAAAAAATTAAATAAAACATGAAAAGAAAATTTAATTTTTAAAAATTTAATTTAAATAAGAAACCCATATATTGTATAGACTCATTAAAGTAAAAATTAGAAGGTTTTAAAAAAACATTTTTGAGCCCTATAACAAATAAAAAAAAGTCCTGGGGGAAAACCCCCTTTTAAAATTTTAATGTATCAAATTTTTTTTTGATCACCATTACCTAACAACAGGGAAAAAAACCTTTTTTTACACCAAAAGGATTTAATTTTTTTAAAAAAAAAATTTTTAAAAACGCCTCTCGGGTTTTGGGTTTTTTTGTAAAAGATCACCACGCATTGGGGAGAATAACCTTTTTTCTTTTTCCTAGCACAACTCCGTAGCCAAGAGGGTTTTTGGATTTTTCCCTTTAAAAAAAAAAAAGTAAAATCCATTTGGTCTTAATTTAAATACAGATTTAGTATTGCTTTCGAAAAAGCTATTTTTTTTTCCCCAAAAAGGGTTTTTGTTCCCTTATAGTAACCTTTTTACGTCACTTATCCCCCTTTATAGGCAATTTTTTGGTTTTCTACTTGTTTTTAAAGTGTAAAACTGGGCATACCTAATTATGCATATTAAAGGGGGGGGGGGGTTTGTATAACTACAATTGGGTTTATCCCTTATGGCTTATACCCAGGCTTTCAGTAGAACCAGGTCTGTAGCTATAGCAAACCCAAAAGCGGCAGCCTATCAAGGGCAGATCCAACAGGTCTGTAGGGTATGCGACCCGAGGAGCAATGCCTCCCCTAAAAGAGGGGAAACTAGGAAAAGGGAGGACACTGTTAATTGGGCACAAATTGCAAAAAATGACTTTTTTTGCAAGATCCTTTTAACTAAAAAGCAATCATTGTCGGAACCCAAACCCCCCCAAAAAGGGGACTGTGCCTGAAACGCTCAGAAACTAGGTTTTCCCGTCGCATCAAAAGTTAAAAACGTTTGGGAAAAATTTCCCACTTTTAAAAAAGGACACGGAAATTTTTCCCCTTTTTTTCCTTTTTCCCTGGTCGGCCTCCCAACAATTCCCGGGCATTCTCTTAACTGGTGAGCTGGGCTTTTTTTTTTAGATTTAGCTACACTACACCCAAAACCCCCTTTGTGCCAACTGGACCTACTAATTTTTTCAACAATTGTTCTGAAATGTGCTGACCAATTTTTTTTTTTTTGGATTGTAAGCATGGGGTGTGGCTAACATCCATTTTGGGCGTGCACTACGTTCATTTCCCCAAGGACCAAATTTTTTAAACGATCAGAAAAGAAACTTTGGGGCCTTCAAACCCCCGAAGAAAAAAAGGGGGGTCTTTTTTGGCACAGACTGAGGTGAGATGTTTAGGAAGGGCCCCCCAACTGAAATGAAAGGGCACCTTGCTGTGGGGATGGGCCTCACAAATTTTTTTTTCCAAAAATGTGTGGAAAAAACCAAAATTTTATGAAACCAAAAAGTAAACAGAAAAGCATTTTTGGGAAAAAGCTTCTATTTCACTATAAGGGTGGTCACAAAGGCTTTTTTGCAAAGGGGGTTTACGCCCCCCCAATTTTCGCCGTGTGGCCGGGGCGGGGGCCCGATTAACAATTTCTAGCGGGGCGAAAAAACCACTGGGAAATTTACAAAGTCCCTTATCTCCCCCCCCGGCCCCATTTGCCCAGCCGGGAGAGGAACGGAAACCAAAGTTTCACTATGACAACTGTGGGTTACCCCTAATGGCTGGGACGTATTTCCCCCCCGGGCCCTAATTTTTGCCGGGCACCCCCTTGGCCCCCGTTTTTTTAATTTTTCCCCCCCAAAAAAAACCGAAAAATAAGGCCCATTTTTAAAAAAGCCCCCGTTTTGAACCCCCCCCCAAACCCCCTTTCCCCCCTTAAGGCCCCCCTTTTTTCCCCACCCCGGCTTTTTTTGGGACCCCCCAAAATTTCAGCCCCCCCCATTTTTTAATTTTACCCCCCAAATTTTACTTTCAAAATTTCGTCCCCCAGTTCCCCCTTTACGGTTTTTTCCCCTTTAGTTCTTCTGAAACCTTGGAAAAAATAACCCCCACTTCCCCTCTTTTCCCCCCCCCCCGGCCCCCGGACAATACGCCGCGGGGGGAGAATGACTTTTCAAATTTTTCAAAGGGGCATATGCGCTTTAAAAATTAGGGGGTGTCTAAAAGGGGCCGGCGGGCTGCAATTTCACTGTGTAACATAGCCTTTGGGTAAGTTTTACGCGCACAGAAAAAAGTCTGTTTTTTCCCGCTTTTTTTTTTTTTTTTTTTTTTTAAAACGCTGGAAAAAAAAGACGTAATCCTCTCCCAAAACTTCTAATGTAAAAACCCTTTCCGCTGTCTCCACTGAGCTTTTTTTTGCTCGTTTTTTTTTCTGGGTTTTATTTTGCACATGCTTCCCAAAAAAAAAAAAGCAGAGCCGGGCAGAAAAAATTTTCTACAGGAGCTATGGAAAGCGCCGACTCTTTTGGCGCGTTTTCCGCAGCAATTTTTTTCTGCGATTTTTCAAAAGAAAATCCCCCCCAGGGATCCAAGTCCCGCCCAAAAGGGGGGTTAATAAAGGTTATACCTTTTCAAATCGCATACAAGTGTCGAAAGATCCCTTTTTTTTGTACCGTCAAATAAAATAATCATGCTTGGTTGCAAAAGGAATTTTTTTCGCCCAAAAATTTTTTTATATCGCTAAAAAAAGTTTTTTCCACGATTTTGGTGCTAAAATTTCCCTTTTTTTATCTTTATTAAATGTCAAAGATGTGTTAAAAAGTATTTAAGCGCAAAAAACCGAAAAAAAAAGGGTTCTTTTCGCCAAAATCTGTAAAAAAAAAAAAAAAAAAAACAAAAGTATTTTTGGCGTCCCAAAACAAAAAACTTTTTAGCGCCAAAAAAAATTTAAAAAAAGGGGTTTTTTGCGCCAGAATCCGAAAAAAAAACGATTCCTTTTCCCCCCAAAATCGTAAAAAAAAACGGATTTTTTCACAATCAAGTTAACTTTATAAGCGCCAAAAACCGAAAAAAAATGGGTTTTAGCAACCCCAAAAAAAAAGGGAAAAAAAACTTTTTTGGGCCCAAAATCCGTAAAAAAAAAAAGAATTTTTTGGGGACAAACGGAAAAAACCAAAAAATTTGCACCAAAAACCGTAAAAAGACAACCCAAAATGACATATAAATGCGGGAAATGTCTTTATATCCCCTTTTATAGGGCGGAGTTACAGCCAATGGCTTAAATTTATCATACATTAAAAACAGGCTTGAAGACCAGCAAACAACACGTGTAAAAAACGCAAACGCGGAAAAACCGGCCGTTTTTTCAGCTGCTTTTGACAGCAGTGGAAAAGAAAACTCAGTTTTCATGAACGTTTTTAGTAATTCGTTTTCAGGTTGTATTTTGTCCACTGGAGTGTAGACATAGCCTAGGGCCACATGTATGAAAACTGTTAGCGTCTAAAACTCACTTTGTTGTCCATAGCAACCAATCGGAGCTCCCCTCTCATTTTTCCAGAGCACTATATGAAATGAATGGGCACTCTGATTGGTTTGCTATGGGTTGACAAAGTGAGTTTAGGCCTCGTTCACACGGCTATTTTGCCGCGGGTTGGGGGCCGTCCCGGTGCCGGATTTTCGCTGCAGTACGGCGCCAATCCGCGGCAGCAATTACGGTAATCCACTGCTCTCATAAGAACAGGGGGCTGTCGCTCCCCCCCTCGGCAATCCGCCTGGGGGGGAAATACATCCTTATTTAAAGGCGCGGACCGCCGTAAACAATGCATTGTCTTTGGGGCCGGGGGGGGGGCCCCCGCCGCCCCCCTGGCCCCGCCCCCCCCCCCCCTTATTCCGGGGATTTGTTGAGTTTCAATACGGCCCCACAAACCCCGTGGGGAATAACCCTGTAAAGGGGGCCTGGCCTAGAAAATTTTTCAACATGTGGCCATTTTGGTTTATAGAGGCGGGGCGGGCATTTTTTGTGTTCCCAATTGCACTCTGTCACGCCGGGTCACCGCATCTTTTCCCTTTTCAATGTCTTGGACAGTGACCAATTTTTGTTTAGGGATCAAGAAGAAATGTTCATGTTGCAGTTTTCAAAATGAAAAACTTTAAAAATGAACATTGTTACTGGGGAAATCAAAAGCGATCGAAATGTCCAAACCAGTGGTTTTCTTTCCCCGTTTCCCCCCAAAATAAGACTTTTGTTTTTTAAAAAAAAATTTTTTTTTTCTCCTAAAGATGAGTTTAAAGATTTAAATTTTTAAAGGGGATCCCCTTTAATTTTTCCCAAATGAAAAAGGGAATTAAAATTTTAAATTGTTGAAAAAAATAACCCAACATAAAATTAATTTACTGAAAGTGTTTCATCAAAAACCCATCAGCTTAAGCACCCAAAAACTCTGAACTCCCAAAAAAAAAATGCACTATGCCCCTTATTTTGGGGGAAAAAAGGGTATAAGAAAAAAAATAAAAAAAATCAAAGGCCCTTGGCCACCTAAAGGGGCAAAAAATTCTGTTTTAAAAACAAGAAAAATTTTTTTCCTTTTAAAAAGGGGTTGTCTCCTACAAAGGTTTCCTTTTTTATGTTTTAGAGTCTTCCCAAGAAACAAGCCCCTTTTTGAAATTATTGTCCTTTAACAGGGGTCCCCCCCAAATTCCTTTAGAAAATCCCCTCTTTTTTATGGGCTGCATCAGTTCCCTCAGGTGCTATAGCTGCAGACCGGTTTTTCCTCAGAAAGTGGTCACTGCGGGCCCAGTATAGCCAGAAAACAAATTTAAATTTCAAAAAAAAAGGGGGGGGGGGGGGGGGGGGGGGGGGGGAATGGGAAAAGGACTGAGGTAAAAATAAATGATGTGGGTAAAGAAAACCCCTTTTAAAAAAATTAAAAAATTTAAAGCCTTTTCCTAAAAAGGATTTTTTTGGAATGTTTGGGCCCTGCGGGTTTGTCATTAAAGCAGCTATTTTTGTCAAAAACCTGAACCCTTTTCAAAAAATAATGAACTTTTAAAGAAAATAAATTAAAGTAACAGGAGGAAGCATTAACAAATTAGATGGCAATACCATAAAAAATGATTTCAAACCTGGGCCCCCCCCCCTCTCGGGAAAAGGGGGTTTTGGGGGCTACGGGGGGGGAGGGGTGGGCGGGGACGCAAAAATGGGGAGTTTTCCCTTTTTAGCTGCGGGGTATGAGGTTTTGGGCCCTTTTGGGGTTTTTCAAAAGCATTTTAATAAGGGAAAGAAAGCATGGGGAAAAAAACAGGTTAGGATTAAAAACTATTTTCTGCTCATAAAATTTTGGGTTCCCTGAGATGTAATCCCAGGGGAAAAATTTTAATACTAAAAAGGGGCATTCAATAGTCTTAAAAAAAGGGCATGAAGAAACCTGGAGAAGAGGAATTAGATGGAAGAAGTGATGTGATATCAAGAAACCTGAAGGAAATATATTAAATGGAGGAATAAGTCATGTGACACCGAAAAACCTGAAGAAAATATATTAAAGGGGTTTTACCACGAAAGCATTTGATGTCTGATTTGTCCTGCTTCAGCTTTCAATGTGTTCAATAGGGGGCGTGTATGATTTGTTTGAACTGAATATCATATGATCCAGCAGGCTTGACATCACCATGCCTTTCCCCACACTGTGCTCACTCTAGTCAAACAAAGGTCTATTTATATAAAGAGCTGTGAGTAGCTACGATGTAGCTGAATGGTTGGCACTTCTGCCTTTCAACATAAGTGCCCTAGGTTCAAATCCCTGCAGGAACCAAACAGGTGGATTTTGTTTGTCTCACTGCACATGCCTGATTGAGGTTTCTTTTTTATTTACTTACACTGTTTGACTAATTACTAAGCAGTACAGAGGACAGGAGTAGAATGACAGCACCTGGGGTTGAACACTCGCTCAGCAGCAAGTGTCTGTGATTACTAAGCAGGGAATAGACTGACAGTAGCTGCAGAGAGCATAGGTGATGCCTGAGCATGTGCGGCAAGACTGAAGAGCTCTCATCACTGGTCTTATCCCCTGGAGACTAATTTTACACTATGGATCACTAAGACAGCAACTAAAATAAGAATGGTACAGAATTTTTAATAAGGATGAATGGTGAAAATGTTTATTATTCCATTTGCAAGATTCCCACATCAATTTTACTTTGTGGCAAAATCCCTTTAAATGAAGAAATAAGTCCTGTGACATCAAGAAACCTGGGGAAGAGGTATTAGGCTGGGTTCACACAGCGTTTTGATGATAGGCTAAACATATACGTTTGGATTGTACAAAACAGTATCCAAATGCAAATCTTGACATAGTCATTGGGTACAATGGTAGAAACGTTTAGTCATAGTACACACTTTGACTCCGTTTGACAGAGGTTGCATCTGGATACTGTTTCTGAGACGCATACAAAAGTGTGGTGTACTACATTTCTGTGTTCCGCAAAAAAAAAGCATACGCTTGCATAGGTTTTTTTTTTAACATTGAAGTCTATGACTGACGTATACAAAGGTAAAAGTACAGTGAAGGAAATAATTATTTGATCCCTTGCTGATTGCATAAGTTTGCCCACTGACAAAGACATGAAGGGCCACATGTAGGATTTCTGGCATTTAAACGCCAATTTTTATGCACATATTATTAGTATAGAATACGCCTGATTTATGATCCTGCTCTACTACGGGTCATAAATCAGGCACATTCTAGCACTAATACAACATTTGTGGCTCAGGTAAACCACTTTGAAAGTGGTTTACCTGCTCCAGTAGTAATGCGCCTCGAATTGCCATAACAAAGCTATAAATCTATAGTTTTGTACTGTTCTAGTGCGCCCCCCTCCCGATATCAGGCGCATTACAAAGTGCCACGGGTGCTCTCTAATGCGCCTGATATTGGAGTGGGGGACATTTACACCTATTGCAATTGGGGCTGCACTAGATATCGGACTGAAAATACATCAGACTTCTAGAGCAGCCCCGTTCATACATGTCGCCATAACAGTCTATAATTTTAAGGGTAGGTGAATTTTAACATTGAGAAATAGATAGATTATGCAAAATAAAATGCAGAAAATCACATTGTATAAATTATATAAATGTATTTGCATTTTGCAGTGAGAAATAAGTATTTGGTCCCTCTGGCAAACAAGACTTAATACTTGGTGGTAACACCCTTGTTGGCAAGCACAGCAGTCAGATGTTTTTTGTAGTTGATGATGAGGTTTGCGCATGTCAGAAGGAATTTTGGTCCTCTCCTCTTTGCAGATCATCTCTAAATCATTATGATTTTGAGGCTGTCGCTTGACAACTCGGAGCTTCAACCCCCTCCATAAGTTTTCTATGGGATTAACGTCTGGAGACTGGCTAGTCCAATCCATAACCTTAATGTGCGTCTTTTTGAGCCACTCCTTTGTTGCCTTGGCTGTATGTTTTGGGTCCCTGGCGGAGGGAACGAGGTTGTCACTCAGGATTTTACGGTACATGGCTCCATCCATTCTCCCATTGATGCAGTGAAGTAGTCCTGTGCCCTTAGCAGAGAAACACTTCCAAAACATAATGTTTCCACCTCCATTCTTGACAGTGCGGACGGTGTTCTTTAGGTTATAGGCAGCATTTCTCTTCCTCCAAACACGGCGAGTTGAGTTAATGTCAAAGAGCTCAATTTTTGTCTCATCTGACCACAGCACCTTCTCCCAATCACTCATAGAATCATCTTGGTCAGGGGTGTCAAACTGCGGCCCTCCAGCTGTTGGGAAACTACAGCTCCCATCATGCCCACTGTTATAGATTATATAAATGCATGATGGGAGTTGTAGTTTCCCAACAGCTGGAGGGCCGCAGTTTGACACCTGTGATCTAGGTGTTCATTGGCAAACTTCAGATGGGTCTGCACATGTGCCTTCTTGAGCAAGGGGATCTTGCGGGCACTGCAGGATTTTTAACCATTACAGTGTAATGTGTTACCAATGGTTTTCTTGGTGACTGTGGTCCCAGCTGCCTTCAGATCATTAACAAGTTCCCCCTGTGTAGTTTTAGGCTGATCTCTCACCTTCCTCATGATCAAGCATACCCCACGAGGTGAGATTTTGCATGGTGCCCCAGATCGATGTCATGTTGTATTTCTTCCATTTTCTTACTATTGCACCAACAGTGGTCTCCTTCTCACCCAGCGTCCTCCTTATGGTTTTGTAGTCTTTGCTTTGTGCAGGTCTATGATCTGGGAGCAGCCAGCGCTGTCATGTGCACCCGGGATGCCCTCAGGGGATTGTTCCAGTAGAATAACACACACACTGCATACAACTGCCTGGGTCCTCCACTTCAGATTTTGGAGTGAGCCATGTCTTGGTCACATCTGTTCTTTCTGGCTCAGTTTCCTGGATGGCTACAATCCATCCCACGCTCCTATCCAGCGGGTAACTTAGTTCCTTAGGAGTATGAGTCTTACTATACAGGGACTGCATTACTATACACAGTATATGATTCATTACATGACAGTTTCCCATTAGGATACATGAATCTGTGACAGGACAGAGAGAACAACATGACATCACGAGGGGCAGCATTATGCGTCTGCCACACTGACAAGAATTACTCACAAACTGATTGGCACTCCGCCTCCTAAACGGGAAGGACATGTTGTCTGCTCGCTCGGGGTCTCATACAGCGCCCGTTACTTCTGCACATAGGCTGTCCCGGTCACTTCAACGGCCGCTTCCTCAGTAGCAACCATTCAGTATCACCGCTTCCCATTGGCCACGCTTTCAGTTGTGACCAATCAGTGCGCGCTATACTGTTGTCACTAGCAACCCGACGCGTCTCTGACGGAGGAAAAGTTTATCGAAGCAAGCTAATGGGCGTTACACGACAAGTCCCGCCTCCTTATCTAGAGCGACGTTTTGATTGGTTACTTGAGAGTGAAAGAAAGCAGGTTGTCCAATTAGCTTTAAGACTTCGATATTGGCGGTTCTTTAACTAGAGCTGCGGATGCGCAGTGTGCGGAGTTGGGGTGCAGGTCAGTGGATGGAATATATAGGCTGCCAGTGGGCGCTGCAGCTCACACATTGTACCCGGCTTAGTACTGGAGTGAGTGTAGTGTATGGGCTCCTCCCTGCGGCTGAATCCATGTACGGGCTCCTGGCGGGACCCTCCGTGGGGCTGAATCCATGTACGGGCTCGCGGCGGACCGTCCCGGGGGCAGGTTCTGCGTGTGGGCTCCCGGTGGACCCTCCCCGGGGGCAGTTCTGCGTGTGGGCTCCTGGTGGACCCTCCCGGGGGCTGGCTCCGCGTATGGGCTCCCGGGGGCTGGCTCCGCGTATGGGCTCCCGGGGGCTGGCTCCGCGTATGGGCTCCCGGGGGCTGGCTCCGCGTATGGGCTCCCGGTGGACCCTCCCGGGGGGCTGGCTCCGCGTTTGGGCTCCCGGTGGACCCTCCCTGGGGGCTGGCTCCGCGTGTGGGCTCCCGGTGGACCCTCCCCGGGGGCAGTTCTGCGTGTGGGCTCCTGGTGGACCCTCCGGGGGCTGGCTCCGCGTATGGCTCCCGGGGGCTGGCTCCGCGTATGGGCTCCCGGGGGCTGGTTTCCGCGTATGGGCTCCCGGGGGCTGGCTCCGCGTATGGGCTCCCGGTGGACCCTCCCCGGGGGCTGGCTCCGCGTATGGGCTCCGGTGGACCCTCCCTGGGGGCTGGGCTCCGCGTGTGGGCTCCCGGGGGACCCTCCCCGGGGGCTGGCTCCGCGGTGGGCCCCGGTGGACCCCCCCCGGGGGCTGGCTCCGCGTATGGGCTCCCGGGGGCTGGCTCCGCGTATGGGCTCCCGGTGGACCCTCCCGGGGGCTGGCTCCGCGTATGGGCTCCCGTTGGACCCACCCGGGGGCTGGCTCCCCGAATGGGCTCCCGGTGGACCCTCCCGGGGGCTGGCCTCCGCGTATGGGCTCCCGACGGGACCCTCCCCGGGGGCTGGCTCCGCGTATGGGCTCCCGCGGGACCCTCCCCGGGGGCTGGCTCCGCGTGGTGGGCTCCCGACGGGACCCTCCCCGGGGGCTGGCTCCGCGTGTGGGCTCCCGACGGGACCCTCCCCGGGGGCTGGCTCCGCGTGTGGGCTCCCGGTGGACCCTCCCCGGGGGCTGGCTCCGCGTGTGGGCTCCCGCCGGGACCCTCCCCGGGGGCTGGCTCCGCGTGTGGGCTCCCGACGGGACCCTCCCCGGGGGCTGGCTCCGCGTGTGGGCTCCCGACGGGCCCCTCCCCGGGGGCTGGCTCCGCGTGTGGGCTCCGACGGGACCCTCCCCGGGGGCTGGCTCGCGTGTGGGCTCCCGACGGGACCCTCCCCGGGGGCTGGCTCCTCGTGTGGGCTCCCGACGGGACCCTCCCCGGGGGCTGGCTCCGCGTGTGGGCTCCCGACGGGACCCTCCCCGGGGGCTGGCTCCGCGCGTGGGCTTGCGGCGGACCCTCCCCGGGGGCTGGCTCCGCGTGTGGGCTCCCGACGGGACCCTCCCCGGGGGCTGGCTCCGCGTGTGGGCTCCCGGTGGACCCTCCCTGCAGTTGTCTACACGTTAGCAGACCCAGGGTTGCCAACAGGGCAGTATACCTGTCAGGGGCCCTAATCAAAAAGGGGCCCACTGATAAGTTAACAATAGGAACTAGTAATGGGTGGGGGCCGCATTTGACTTGATTCATATCCCTACCTGTTTAATTATACTATAGTGCAATTTCCAACGTGCATATTGGACGTACTGGCCATACTAGGCTATAATAGACTGGGAATTCCCATGTTTATATATGGTTGGATTTTAAGTTTCGTATCAAAAGTCTACAGGAAGCAGAGGAACAGGACTCGTTCAGACCTCGGGGTTGAACACTGTCTAATATGTATATCCATTGAGTCTCCCGCTGCAGAATCAATTTGTCCCAATCTCCACCTCTCATAGGAGGTTTTACAAGGTCAATACCACTGAATTGTACACACTCAGCCTTTCCTCCATGTTTTTCATGTATATGTCTTGCGATGGATATATACTTGTGTTATTGGTCGACAAAAATGGCTTCTCCTTTTATGGTGAGTGATCTGTGGGTCTTTCGGGAGTATATCTTTAAGATCATCATCCTGTAAAAGAAGTTTCCAATATTTTTGGATGATCTTACAAACTTGGTGAGCGTTCTCGCTGTACTCTCCAGTGATCCTAAGATCTGTCCTACCTTTACCCAATGGAGTTCCCTGATGTTTTTTGGGGACAAGTAGGCCTATTCTGTCTTCCTTTAGGGATTTTAGGCCGGCCTCCTTCAGGGAACGTTCAGGAAATCCCCTAGCTCGAAACCTATCCATGAGGTCTTTTGCCTGAGTCTTGAATGTCTGTAACTCAGAGCAATTCCGTCGAAGGCGGAGATATTGTCCCCTTGGGATTCCTCTGATTAAATATACATATTAGACAGTGTTCAACCCCGAGGTCTGAACGAGTCCTGTTCC
Source organism: Phyllomedusa bahiana (assembly GCA_025379985.1). Classification (NCBI taxonomy): domain Eukaryota; kingdom Metazoa; phylum Chordata; class Amphibia; order Anura; family Hylidae; genus Phyllomedusa; species Phyllomedusa bahiana. The sequence continues at coordinate 26,021 of JAODAL010006262.1, read as the reverse complement.
TCTGCTTCCTGTAGACTTTTGATACGAAACTTAAAATCCAGCCATATATAAACATGGGAATTCCCAGTCTATTATAGCCTAGTATGGCCAGCACGTCCAATATTCACTTTGTGAATTGCACTATAGTATAATTAAACAGGTAGGGGTATGAATCATTATTATCATTTTTTTTAAATTAATGGTACTCTGTATGTGTGATCCACATTTGATTTGGCAGTATGGGGCCCTGAAACGGTTAGTAGATGACTGACAGCAGCCCTGAGCGGACCCTCCCTGAGGCTGACTCCACGTATGGGTTAGTTGTGGGAGGTTGTGACCTCTATATCCGAATGTATAGGAGGTGCTGATGGTAGTGTGTATAGTCCATCTACACAGCAGTTGCATTGTGCTGTTTTTCTGTTATTCCTTCTAAATAAAAAAAATGCTGATCTGGTGTTACCAATTGGGGGTGTGTCTTGCATGCACTGATTGGATAGTGCCAGCCTGGGCAGGGACACACCCACAGTTGGTAACACCCAGCTGACAGTTTTAACTCCTGTCTAGAAGTAGAAGACAGTACGGCCTTGCTCTCACGATGGCTTTGAACGAGGTTATGGCTGCGGGTTCCGACGCGGTTTTCGCGGCCACAACCACTTCCAAATCGCGCCCACTTTATTAACATGGTTTCCTGTGGGAAACCGCGTTAATATTCACACGGCGCGGTTTTGACAGGGAGTCCTCTGCGCGGTGTAACCGCGGGCGTCGCGGCTGGCATCGCGTTTTTTTTTTTATCTCCTGCCTACTAATTTGCATGGGGGCAAATCCTTGCTGCAAGCCACGCCCTAAACCACGCCCACTTGCACAGTGACCACGCCGCAAACCCGCGTCGGGAGACGCGAGGTCAGGACGAGGTTTGGCCGCGGCCAAACCCGTCGTGTGAACAGGGCCTTAACAGAAGAGACTCAGTGATGAAACCAAGGACCAGAGGAAGAGGAGTATGGGGTTCTGTCTTTAACCTGGCTCCCTGCAGTTTACTGGCTTCCTGTTTTTTGTTATAATGGGGCTGTACAACCCCTTTAACTTTAAAACTTGTGATTGTCTGATTTTTACATATAGGACATTGCCAAGCTGAATCTAGAGAATATTTGGTCCCCACATCTATTCTTGCTCTGTATTGTAGGCCAACGTCCATGTATCTCCGACAGCCAGGGCAGGAATCTTTGATTTCACTTTTTAATGGCATAAGATGACTGCAGTAGGAAAGAAAATAGTCTTATCTGTCATTGTACACATATAGTTTCTGGTATACTTAGATGTAAAGTTTCTTGTATACTCAGATGTAAAGTTTCTTGCATACTTAGATGTAAAATGTACACATGTTCTTTGCCCCATATCTATGTATTTAAAAGTTCTGGGACTGATCAGTGCTCGTTGTTCTGTTGGGGCATGAGTAAAAATAGAAGATGAAACTCCTGCTTGTCTCCCGGACGCTCTCCTTCGCTTCCAGTGCGGTTATCCCAGTTGAAGCACGGAGCGTTCATAGATCATGTGACAGCTGCAGCCAATCACAGGCCACAACCTCATCTGCACGTGACCTCTGTGGCCTGTAATTGGCTGGCACAGTCACGTGACCTGCTGTTTGGCTCACCTTCTGCTTCACCACCTTTGGCCGCCACACCTGTCTGCTAATCTAATTTATACATACTTTGTGTGTCCTGTGTTGGTTTATAGTCCCTGCCATTGAGGGAGGACTTAAAGAGAACCTGTCACATAGAGTATGCCCCCCTTGCTGAGGGCAGTACAAGCTAATGTCAGACCTGCTGTTTCCAGCACTGTGTCCCTTATTCTGTAAGATGCTGTAGTTTTCGTGTATTTAATGCTCAAATCTGCAGTTTTCAGCCAGAAGAGTCTTTTTTTTTTTTTCAAACCCCCGCCCACCTGAGGCTAGCCCCACCCACCTCAACTGACAAACCTATTACTTTGAATAGGTAGAAACATGTGAATAACTGTCAGTGGGCGGGGCTAGCCTTTGGTGGGTGGGGCTAACACCTGCTCATGAATAAGATTTAAGCATTAAATGCTCTAAAACTACAGCATCTTACAGAATAAGGGACACAGCGCTGGAAACAGCAGGTCTGACTCTAGCTTGTGCTGTCCTCAGCAAGGGGGGCATAATCTATGTGACAGGTTCCCTTTAATTGTCAAGACTGTAGAGGACGCTGTGTTCTGCAGCCACCATCCATGGAGGGGGAGAAGCTGTCTCATCCAAGCTCACTCCACTGTGCCCTCACTCCGCAGCGTATCACATCTTTATATAGATAAATACCTAGATAGAGAGATTGCAGATGTCCGGGGACAAGAACTCTGCCTGTAGGTGCATGAATCTTAAATTATAGTCACTCTTCTGGGTCAGGCTTTCTACTAGTTTATCATATGGATGCAGCACCATAGTGTGTTGCCAATGGTGACATCCAAGGGTAGAACATCATATATAACTTGTTGATAAGAGTGGAGGGGACTGACTGTTGACAACAGCTAGGAAGTTGCTGTTCATTTTTTTTATTCATATTTTTTATTCATATTTATTTTTTCTTTATATAAAAAAAAATGAAAAAATATGAATGAAGTTTATTGTATAGTTTACTTTAATATGGGGAACTAATTAAAGTAATTAATCTCATTGATTAGCTTTAAACCTGTAGACCAATTAAAATAAGCATTCTTACCGTATACATTGCTGTTCTGATTTTGCTTCATTTTACCTATCGTGTTTATAGATGCCATCCTAGGTTACTGACCACCTCTGTACTGTAGCCATCCAGCCCCCTCCTGTTGATAAGACCTAGCTGCTAAGGCACAGAGGTGGTCACTAACTTAAGGAACCATCTTTCAACAGGTTGGGAACTACACACTGGGCCCCCTTAACTACAGTCCTTATAAGTAAATGCTGGACCCTAAATCAATATGAATCAGAAAATCACTGTACGGGTATCTCCACACGGTGTGTTTGCAGGGAGTAATTCAGCAGGTAATCGCACTGCAATTCTCCCTTAGTACGCCCCGCAAATACGGTAATTCATAGCTCTCATTGAGCGCTAGGATTGCCTGCCATTTTTCCTGGCGTATAATATGCGCTGGGCGAAAGAAGTGACCTGTCACAAAGTGAATGTATATGGCAGCGCTTCAGAAGTACGTGCTGTCCAGAGTGTACTTCTGAAGCAGCAGGTGTAGTACATGCCACTGTACGCCTGAAATACGCTGTGTGAACATACCCTAAGGCCGTGTTCACACAGCTTATTCAAGCCGGAATTGCGAGCCGGATTTTGCTCGCAATTCCGGCTTGAAGCAGGGACGGGGCGGGGGCGCTGCCCGCCGGCTCCATAGACTGTCACTATCTACGGCGCGTATTGCGCCTGGATAATGTGCATGTCACTTTCTCCCCGCCCGGTGGATTCACCGAGCGGGGAGGAGCGACGGAATCTGCTGTTCTCTATGAGAACTGTGGATCACCGTAATTACTGCGACGGATTGGAGCCGTACTGCAGCGCAAATCCGGCGCGCAGTACGTCCTCGTTCACACGGCTTATTTGGGCACGGATTGGAGCTGTACTGCGCGCCGGATTTGTGCTTCAGTACGGCGCCAATCCGTCCCTGTCATTACGGTAATCCACTGCTCTCATAGAGAACAGTGGATTCCGTCGCTCCTCCCCGCTCGGCGAATCCGCCGCGGGGGGAGAAAGTGACATGCACATTATTTACGGCGCGGACGCGCCGTAAACAATGCATTGTCTATGGGGCCGGGAGCGGCGCTCCGGCCCCGCCCCTTATTCACGGCGGATTTGTGCGCTCAATACGGCTCACAAATCCGTCGGGAATAATCCGCGCCAAAATAAGCCGTGTGAACGAGGCCTAACAGGATCTTTCTTTCACTTTATAAAACTTCTAATTTCTTATCTTTACATCCTTGTCAGTATGGTTATCATATAACATTTTAGGCTTGTGTTATATTCCTCCTTTTAGGTATTTGGATGCTCAAGCATCTCAATAAAGGAGGCGGCTTCCTCCAAATTGTCGCAGGTGCATATGCTGTTCCCTGTCGCCAAGCAGCTAGAGAACTCTATGGACTCTAACACAGCTTTTTATATACATTTTCCAATATTGTATATGATATAATGATGTGAAAATAAGAAATACGTTTTATAAAGTGAAAGAAAAACACAGTTTATAGGTGATTTTCTGAATCATGTTGACTGTATAGCTGATATTGAATACCTGTAATGAGAATGTCTGGTTGATCCAAAATTCTGAGAACCCTAAATCGATAGTCGCATAAACATAGACATCATACCCCAGGCTAGATCCCCTGAACAAAGACAGACCATACATCAGACCCCATAAATACCGACTGCCAAACTCTGTACATAAATATAGACCCCAGACCAGGCTCCTAAAATCAAATATTATTTCACTGAAATGTTTTGCTTTTAAATAGGATGTGTTAAAATTTGTTCATGTGGAGTACAAATGTCTTTCTTTACCCCCCTGACAGACAGTTGACGTATGGGTACATCCTGTTGTCGGTAAGGAGCGGCTGCCAGCTGATTATTATAGCTGACACCTGTCACTAACAGCAGAGATCGGAGCTGGCTCCAATCCCTGCTGGTCAAGCCGGGGTGTCAGAATGACACCCCGTTCCTCCCTGCGACAAGATCGCAAAGTGCTAATTAGTTACCATGGCAACTGGAAACCTAAGGAAGGCTTCCAAAGCCGTCATGTTAACAATTAGATTATTTTCTGCAGGAATGAAGTAATAAAACTGCCATCTTGATACATCCTTATGCGGTATTCACTATGTGCAGAAGGGTGTACAAGCAATTGAGCACCCCAGGGGGACTGAATGTACAGAGTGGTGGTTTTTTTTTTAGACTTTTAAAACATAAGTTCAAATCACCCATCCCCTTTCACCTTTACCCCTCCTTACCCTCTTCTCACCCCATTAATGGAATAAAACCTCATCAAAAAGTCACCTGTATTCCACAATAGTACCAATAAAAACTACACTATAACCTGCAAAATATGAGCCTTTACTCCGGTCCATAGTGGAAAAACAAAATATTTGTTGGTTGCAGAAAATACCACTGCAGCACAAATTTAAGAAATGGAGGATTATTTATTTTTTTAAAGTACTAAAACATAACAAAACCTCTACATGTTTGGTAGCACCTGAATTGCACTGACCCGCAGGAGCAGAAGTAAACTTGAATTGTAACCGAAAGTGGTACAAATAAGGCAGTGTTCACACGGCTTATTCCGACGGATTTGTGAGCCTATTTGAGCTCACAAATCCGCCGTGAATAAGGGGCGGGACGGGGGCGAGGCCGGAGCTCCCCGGCCCCATAGACAATGCATTGTTTACGGCGCGTATGCGCCGTAAATAATGTGCGTGTCACTTTTCTCACCGAGAAACGCCTCTAAAACTTCTTCTGAAGAAGCTTGTTTAAGGCGAGGCTTTGGGAACGGAAATGCTCCGAAAACCTCGTCCAAAACCACGTCCAAATAAGCCGTGTGAACATGGCCTTATCTCCTCAACAAAGATAAATAAACAAAGCAATATATTTGGAAAAGTCTTCATTTAATGTTTTCTACGTGTTGAAAGCTGATCTTTGTAGTGAGATGACCCCTTTAATGTGACTGTAAACCTGAGTTGTTACATTATTAAATACTCAATACTTTGACAGTTGCACATAGTCTTTAAGTATGTTCCCACGGCTTATTTTGGGGCGCATTTCATGGCGTACTGCACTTAATACGGGGGGAAATGCGCCCCCTAATTACGGTAATCCATAGCTCTCATATAGAACTATGGATTACGATCGTATTGTACGCACAGAGAGATAAGTGACATGTCAATTAGTTGCGGCGATTACGTGCCGTGAGTAATGCATGTCTATGGGGCCATCAGGCTGCCGTCACACACACACCCCCCCACCCCCCCCTCTCGGGAATAAGCACTGATCAGCGCGAGCTCCCGAAACACGATGTACTGTATGCGCCGCAGTACATCGTGTGAACATAGCCTAAGGGTATGTTCACACGTACAGTACGGCCGTAATTACGCCAGGTGCTTTGGGAGTCGCGCTAATACACGCGTACTCCCGCGGCGCGGTGGGTCCATTGACAGTCATTACTCACGGCGCATATTCGTCTCAAGTAATTGACTTGTCACTTATCTCCCCGCGCATACAATACGATCGTATTGAACGAGCGGGGAGAGGAGGCGTAATCCATAGTTCTCTATGAGAGCTATGGATTACTGTCATTTCGGCGTGCGTCTCGCCCGTATTAGAGCGCAAATACGCGGCGAAATGCGCACCAAAATTACCCCGTGTGAACATACCCTAAGTCTTAAAATTGCGCAGGTTTGATAATTGAGGCCTACTAACTGTGTTGCCCATAAGAACCAATCAGAGTTCAGCTTTTCCAGAGCAATACAATAAATGAAAGCTGGTTTCTGGTAGCTGTGGACAACTCAGTCTTTCTGTTAGACAGTTTTCATAAGTGAGGCCCCATTGCATTTAATTTCAACATGTTCTCTTTCTTTACAGGATGTTTTTGTACATAATAGCACTGTAAGAGATTGAATGGCAGCAACCCAGAGCACTCCAGTCAGAGCGGGGGCTTCCGCCGTGCCGTATGGCCACGTAATTGGGAGTGAAAAATGGAGAGGAACTGAACTGGCACAGTTATTGCAAGGTATGAGAGAGAATACTAGAATATAGACGCAGCTCTTTTCCCAGCTGTTTGTTAACACATAACCACATTTGCTGTATATTTACAGCATGGTGTTGGTAAGGATGTATGGAGCGGGATCACTCGCTGCATGTGTCTCCGGTAACAGCTGGCACCTGCCACTAGTGGACAGGTTAAGAGATAACTCTGATCCTAGCCTTTAAACGTGTTAGATGCTGCATACATAGGGTGCTTTCACACAGCGCAGTTTTGGTGCAGTTTTAACTGCGCTCCAATTAAACTGCCTTTAATACCAGCAAGCTTCTTTCAGTTGATTAAATTGTTCAGAAAGGTGTTTCAAGTAAGTCTTCAATTAGGGTATGTTCTCACGGTTTTAAATTGCTGAGTATTTTGTTTTATATGCGGCGGAATGTGCGCCGCAATTAGGCGTCGTCCACCCGCGCCTTCAATACGATCGTATTGTACGTGCAAGGGTAGAATTGACATGTCAATTACACGATGCTGACAATACATGTTAATGGGCCCCGTTCTTTGGAATTACGCACTGATTAGCGTGTGGTTCCCAAACACACGGCATATTGCGGCGCGTACTATACGTGCCTCAGTAAGCCGTGTGAACATGCCCTTACTAAACACACTAATTGATTACTTATTGGTAATAAAGGCAGTTCAATTAGAGCGCAGTTAAAATTGCCCTTATTTACCGCATCATCTACTTGTTTAAAGGGAACCTGTCACATAGATTATGCCCCCCTTGCTGAGGGCAGCACAAGCTAGTGTCAGACCTGCTGTTTCCAGCACTGTGCCCCTTATTCTGTAAGATGCAGCAGCTTTAGAGCATTTACCCCTCAAATCTTATTCATGAGCAGGTGTTAGCTCCACCCACAAAAGGCTAGCTCCGCCCACTGACAGTTATTCATATGTTTCTACCTATTCAAAGTAATAGGTTTGTCAGTTGAGGTGGGCGGGGCTAGCCTCCGATTGGCCGGGTTTGAAAAAAACTGACACTCTGAAGGACTCTCCGAATGACTCTTCTGGCTGAAAACTGCAGATTTGAGCATTAAATACACGAAAACTCCAGCATCTTACAGAATAAGGGACACAGCACTGGAAACAGCATGTCTGACACGAACTTGTTCTGCCCTCAGCCAGGGTGGCAAAAACTGTGACAGGTTCTCTTTAAGGAATGGTGCTGGGCAGTGTTCTATTAATGATCCATTCCCCTTTTTCCCCCACAACTACTGTAGATTGATGGGTGTTAACTAACTTATCTAGCAGCCGGGAGCCTAATGGAAGTTTTTCATAGCTGCTATCTTAGTGGTACTATTAGACCCTGCCTTAGGCTAGAGTTTATTGAAGAGCCATTATTGTATATTGTTATGCAATATATCACTTTTTCAGAACCGTATACACACGATCGTGCCTCATAGTGGTCAAGTACTCTAGGGGGATTAAAAATACCGTTAAAAAAAATAAATAAATTTGAACTCACCCCACCCCCTTCTTCCATTTTACAAATCTAATAATAAACTGAAAAGTAATTAGTATTGCCGCATCTATAATAGTCTGATTTATTATAATATAAAAAACTTTTCTCCTGTACCATGGTCACTTTGCGTCCCCAAAAATTTGAATAAAAAGTGATAGTCACATGCATCCCAAAATGGTAGTAATAAAAATTACACATTAGCAGTAAAAAATCAAAATGTTACTGGTTGTAGAAAATTTAAGTGTCTTTTGGGGGGTTTTTTAGTACTAAAACATAATGAAGGCTTTAAAAATGTGGTATTAGTGGAATCATATCGACCGGCAGAATAAAGATAACAGGTCATTTGTGGACTTCATAGTATAAACCCCTCCTCCCCTATAAAAAAAAAAAAAATTACAAAACTGCATTTTTTTTTCACCCCATAAAGGTTTTTTTGGGGGTGTCTCATTACCTTATGTGGTACGGTCAATGGTACCATTAAAAAATTGCATCTTGTTTCACAAAAAACAAGCCCCCAAACAAGGCTCTTAAAAGTCGGGGAGGAAAAACAACATCAAGGTTAACAAAAATCCCTGCAGCGGCAAAGGGGTTAATTGTCTGTTTCTGGAAAAACCTCAACTGCAATCAATAATATAGTCGACAATTGAAGCTTTGCTTGAGCAGGAGTGATCACCCAGTTTTTCTTCCAGAACAGCACTGAAAATCTAAATGTTCATTCTCTAGGGAAGGTGAAACTGGTCTTTGAAGATGGCTTGGGGCTAGTGGACTTCCATCTGTCAAATCGAGTTTGTGTGCTCTATGTATCAGAGAGTGACCTTGTGTCAGGGAGCGCTTTCAAAAGAAGACTTGTTCGCTCTCGTAAGGTAAGCATTTGTTCTTTTCTCCAATCAATATACTATTTTCTTCAGGTATTTTATATAACAACGATTGAATATCAAATAAACAAGAATTTTCTATTCTTAGAATTGCTGATTTAAAGGTGATGTGATTGAATACCTCCGCATGGAAGTCACTAGGTGTCCATGAAAGTTTCATGACACCAGCATCTTATCCCCATGAGCAGGATTCAGGCTGACATAAAGGCAGTTTGCTTCTAGCTCTTAGGGCGCTGTCCTGTTATTTTATTGCTTCTATTTCTGATAATACCGTAAGGGCTCGTTCACGCGGCTGATGTGTGCACGGATTTCAGCCGTACTGCGCGCCGTATTTGCGCTGCAGTACGGCTGGAATCCGTCTCTGTCATTACGGTAATCCATAGTTCTCATAGAGAACTATGGATTCCGTCTCCTCTCCGCGCTCGGCGAATACGCCGGGCGGGGAGAAAGTGGCATGTCCATTATTTATGGCGTGTAAGTGCCGTGAATAATGACTGTCTATGGGGCCAGCGAGCTGCCGGCCCCTCGCCCCTGGCGAAATCCGTCCCGCAATTACGTCGGCAATAAGCCGTGTGAACCGGGCCTAAGACTTACTCCAAAGAGTCCCTGAATATTCTGTAATAACTCTCACTAGGACACAGCAATCTTAATCTAGTAATTTGCAATATGCTCCTTAGTATATGGAGCTTCGTACAAGCAGTGATGTCCCCATGTTAGAACGTGGAGGTAAGACAGCCATTGCAATGTATAACCTCCATTTGGGACTTCAGGCTGCATAACCCCAAATCCATTCGCTCAGTCCCTTGACTTCACATCAGTATAATAGTGTACAGTACTGGGCAGCATGACTTCATGGTGTGCACCGATTGGACCACCAATTTGTTTAAGCAATGTCAGAGTAAATGGTGACTAATTCTAGTAACTCACTGGACTACATATAAGTCAAGATATGTAGTGTTTTATTTTTGGTTCAGATTGATTCATCTTAACAGGGTTACCAAAGGACATTTATGGCCTCTTTTGAGTGAATCTCCCTGTAGTATGCTATGAAAGTCTCTTATAAAGATACATGTGCTTCTCAATAAATTAGAATATCAGCCAAAAGTTTTTTTGTTTTTTTTTCAGTAATTCAATTCAAAAAGTGAAACCGAATTTAAAGAGATCGGGTTTCCATTCCGGGCCCAAACTCCCTTTTCTCTCTTTACCCCAAATCCTCGTCAGCTCATGGGGATCACATGGCTTCACTCCCAAACTAAAATTTTAACACCCCAAAAAAAATTTAAATCCACCCCCAATTTTTTCCTCTCTTTTTCCCCCCATCCCAGACTCCCTATCATCCTTTTCCTCCTTTTCTCCTCCTGCCCCTAAAACTAAATAGGAAAAACAGAGCTCATCATCCCACCATTTTCACCCCCTTCCCTTTCCACCGATCTCTCTTTTAACAGCAGGGCTGTACACCCCCCCTTTTTCTTTCCCACTTTTCAAAACCCACAAAAAAGCGGGCCCCCCCCCCCCAAAACCCCTTCCCGTCTCTTTCCTCCCCCCTTTTAAGATTGTAAGCCCCCCGCGGGCAGGGCCCTCCCTCCCTTTTTTTAAGCTCTTTAGGGTTATCATTGTACTCTTTTGACTTATGTTTTTTGGGAAAACCCCCCCGGAATGTACAGCCCATGGAATCAAGGGCGCCTGTAAAATAAAAATAAAAAATTTTGAACATTACAAACAATAACTTTTTCAATTTTTTTTAAATTTTTTTAAACCCTTGTTTATGGCTTACACCCAAAGGGAAAAACCCCAAAAGTCATTTACTCAAAAAAATTAAAAACCAACTAAAAAATTTTTTGTAACAAAAAATTTTGGGCCAAAATAAAAGTATGTACAAAATTGCACTCATTACTTGTCTGGGGCTCCCTTTTGCATGAAACTGCAAAATTTCACATGGCTTTGGGGGCGTTCCTGGGGCACTGCAGAGGGTTTTGGAACCCAAAAGGTGCTTTAATGCGGGCCTTCAGCTCATCTCTTTTGTGGGTGTGGTGTCTCCCCTCTTCCCATTTAACAATCCCCCATCGACTCCTTTTTTAAGATCGGTGAGTTTTCTGCCAGTCAAGAAAAAGGTGAACTTTTTAAAAAAACCCCGGGTTTTGGGTTTACTTCCCGGGCTTTGTGGACGGGTGCCATGCCTGTTTCAAAGGGAAAATTCCCTCCAAAAAGCTTCCCGGAAAGGGGGAAGGGCAAAAGGCTGAACTTTTCCCCAGGAGAGGGTTCGTTTTGACTTTTCTTGATAAACACATGGACCTACACCACAAGCAGGGCCCCCAAAAAACCATCACTTTTTGGGGGGAAAACCCCTTCACACTTGCCCTCAAGCATTTGGATTGTGGGTTTTCCCCCACTCACCTCCAACTAGGGGACCTTTTTTTCCCAAAAAGAAATGAAAAAATTTTATTTTCATCTAAAAACAACACCTTGGAGCAACAGCCCTTTTCCTTTTTCCCCTTTGGGGGCCCAAAAGCCCGCTCGGGTTTGTCTGGGGGGTCTTTTTTTTGCTTAAACACATGAACCCCACGGGGTACCCATTTCTGGAAGGTCTTGTGTGGGGGCTTTTTTAACATTTACTCCAGCAGGCCTTTTTCCTTAAAAATTCTCCCCCCCCCCCAATTTTTGAATGCCCTTTTCTAAACAACCTATCAAGCTCCCAAATTATCCCTTTTAAATTATCCCCTTTTTTCCCCAAAACCACACTGTCACATACAAAGGGGATACACGGGAATCCAAGGGCTGGGACGGGCTTTAAACACAGCAAGGGGCCCAAATTGCAGACGGGAACAGGACCAAGATGTAGACGGGTCCTGGGCAAAGTCAGGGGGACACATTTGAATGCACTATATCAAAAGTTGGGCGGGAAAAAACCCCAAAAGGGTGGGAACTAACGGGAAGGAAAGGGTTCCGGGCTAGGGGCCCTGCAAAAGCAGGAGCTTAAACAAAAATCCCTCAACAATGAAAACAGGCTGAGATTTATTTTCCCTGAAAAACCCGGAAAAAAGATGCACCCCGCGGGAACACGACCCCCATCTTGACGGAGGCAAATTTAAGGCAAACCCAAAAAAAACAATTTCCAAGCTAGCGGCAAGTTTCCTGACTTTACAACCCAAACCCATAAACGCCTTTTGGCTTTCCCTTTACTCGGCCCTCCCCGGGAGGGCCCATAAGGAAATTGTTTTATACCCAGGCATTGATTTAAAGGGGGTTTTTCCCAAAAATTTTTCTTCGGCCCAAAACCCTTGCCATTTAATGGGGAAATTTTAAAGGGGTTTCTAAAAATTTCCCCTTGATTTTGAATTTGCTCCACAACAAACTTTTCTTGCCCTTCAATCCCCCACGCAAAAGGAAAGGAGGAAAAACACCCCCAAAGGTTTGGGGGAAACAGCGGGCTTTAGAAGACACATAAAACGGGATGGTCTTCAAAGAGGGGAGCTTGACCGAACACTATTTGGACTGATTTCTTGATAATCCAAAACCCCAAAAAAACCTTTTGCCCCAATTTTTTGGTGGGGAACCTCAAATTTTTTAAAAATTTTCGGGTTTAAAAAAAAAGCCGCCCTTTATCCCCCCCCTTAAAATTTGGGTGCGCCTACGACGCTATCTGCCATCTTTTTTGAAAGTTTTCTTGAGCCCCCCTACTTTTCCTTTAGTGGGTTGAAATTTTGGGGTTTAAATTTGCAGAGATCCTTTCCCCGGCACACCGGGAAAATATTTTGGAAAACAAAAAAAAAGAAAGGGAAAATTTACTTGGAGAACCCCAAATTTTTCCAAAAAAAAAAATCTTTTTGGGTGGGGGCTTTTGGGGGAATTTTGGTACAAAAATTCACCCAAACAAACAATCAACCCAGCTTTCTTGTGGGTGAAAAATTTTAAAAGCATCTCATTACTGTTCCAGGGTCAAAAATTGGGGGCAGTCGTCCATTAGATTTTGGGGGAAAGGGGGTTATAAAAATTATATCGTTTCCCAAATCTAGCAAAACCTCCCAAAATTTTTGATGAAAATTTGGAAACCCCACATCCGAGAAAACCCCATCGGGGACTCCATGAACGAAACACTTTTTGAAGTAAAAAACCCGAATGTCTTAAAGCAAGGGTACCAGTACTTGGGAAAAAATTGTGCACCCGGTCAACTACCACGGAATAAACCCTTCCCCCTTAAAGGGGTGGGTAAAACCACGACGAACCCTGGAAATCAAAACCCCAGGGCAAAGGGGGGCCCGGGAAAAAGGCGTATTAGACCCGGGGGAAAGAACGGGGAAGGTTTTGCTTTTAGCACAATTCCAAGAATTTTTAAAAATCCCCTTTTTTCCACATCCTGTAAAAATTGGGGCCACCAAAAATGGGGTTTAAAAATTTCCTTGGGGTCTTCTCACCCTTTGTGACCGGAAATCGGGGAATCAGGGCTAGCCCAAAATCTTCAGTCTCAATTTTCGGAAATATAACCTCTTTTGGTCCACATCTTTTTTCTTAAGTTCCAATTGTCCCAACATCGGGGGTTGGGACAGAAGGGGGTTCATTTCATGGGCCTCTCATTTTTTTTAAACAAGTTTTTAAATTTTTATTACTCCCACCAAAATTAAAAATCGGGGAAACAATGGCCCTTGGGCGAAAGTGGGATAATCCTTGGGAGAACTTTCCTTGATAGACCCCCCCCACCCCTTTGGGCCCTTACGGACCCGGGGCCGACGAATTACAAAGTTTTTTAATTAAGAAAGATACCCCCAACATTTTGGCAGGAATAGCCCACTTGGCCGACCTAACAATTTCCCAAAAATTACGGTACGGGTAAAAAAAATTTTTTGCTGGGGGGTTTCCTTGAAAAATGATGTCTCCATCCTTAAACGAAAACAAAGCTAACAGTTTTTTAATCCCCACATCAAAAATTTTTCTCACAGTTTGAAAACTGGGGAAAAAATTTCAAAAGGGTGTATAAACCAGTCCCCCCCGGGCCTCTGAGACAAATTTCCCCAACACACATCAAAGCATCCCCCTTCCCCACAATGAAGGCATTCGGGGTCGGGATAAAACTAAAAACGGGGCTGTAGTGAACTTCCCTTAGAAGAGGGGAAGGGATTCTTGTCTTGAGGGACCAACAAAAGAAAATTTTTTCAAACCAACTGGTGGGGGAAAAATTTTTTTCCGAAAATTCTTGATGAAGCGTCAATAAAGGGGGAAAAACCCAAAGAAACGGGGACATTTTTTTATTTTCTTGGGGTACCAGTCAATTTTTGGTTTTTGTCACAATTTCCACTTAACCAGGGGGAAATTATAAAACCCCGGAAATTTGGGATTTTGGGTCTAAAGAAATTCACTTTTTTCAATCAAAATTTAAAATTTTTTTCCTCTCTTAGCCTTTTCCCAAACAAGTTTGACATTCTCTGTTTTCACCCAATATTTGGAAAAATCAGAAAACCCGCCAGATGGGATGACAATGAACGGGCCAAAAACCTCTAAAAAGGGCTTTGACAATATTGAAAGGGGGAAAGGGGATTACAAGGCCCAAAAGGGCATAACCCAATATTCAAAGGTCCCAAGGGGAACCTAAAACCGTCTTCCTTTAAACCCCAAATTCTGAAGGGGCCCAAAGGGTTAAAAGGCCCTCAAGAAAAAAAATTTTTGGAAAAAAACTCCCCCATTCGCACTCTCTCCATAGCTCAGGATAAAATGGAGGGGAAAAAGGGGTTTTTTGTTTGGAATTTTTTTTTAAAATTTCCTTAAAACAATACAAGGCTTAAAAACCCTCCTTTTTTTTAAACCAAAGGGAAACGGGGGCCCCCCGCTGGTGAGGAAAATTTTGGGCGATAAACCCCCCCTTTACCGTTTTTTCTTCTATGTAACCCTTTTGGGGTTTTTTAATTTCGGACCCCAAAAGGGTAGTTTTTTTTCCGAAAGGTATAGGTCACCGGGGAGCAAGTCTAGGGGGCAATCATGGGGTCTGGGGGGGAGCGTCTGCATTTTTTTTGCGCAGACTTCTAAAAATTTCCCTTATTCCGGGGGTACCCCTAATATTTGTTTTCTTGATCAACCCAAGGGGGCCTTTTTCAGATGAGCTGGGGAAAGGGACACCCCCTTTCTGGGAAGCTTATCCCCTTTGGGTTTTCCCAGTAAAAAAACTGGTTTGTGCTTGAAACCCACAAGGGCCGGGATGAAGGAAAGGGGGAAAGAATCAGTGGGAAAGACGGGACTTCCCATGATGGGATGAAATAAATGATCTCAGTTTTTGTCTTTGGTCCGGGGCCCCGTATTCAGGGGAGATCCATTAACTTTTTCCTTTTACCCCGGGTGAGATTTTTTTCTTGATTTTTCCCCATGCTTCTACAAAGGAAAATTTCCAGAAATTCCCACTGTTTTTTTCCCCCAAGTCTACCATAGCAGAGGTAAAATACCCATTGAAGTTAACCGGGAATTTGATGGGAAGGAAGAAATTGATAGTTTTTGTTCTCTTTCTTAATAAATTTGCCATTTAGAGATGGAATGGACAACTCTCTTTCAGAAAAACTGGGTCTCTGAGGCAATGGTTCTTCATCGGGGGTCGGGACCCAAATAGGGCCCCACCAATCCCGGGGAAGGGCTGGGGCATTTTGGATAAGAAAGTGGTCAGCTTTCCACAATAGAAGCATAGACTTTCCCCGGACCCGGGTGCCCCCTTTCTTTCCTTTCCCTTTCACCCCTTTAAAAAAGGAATTTCGATTTGCAAAACTAAATTTTCCTGACCCTCTTTGGATTTTCCCTTGGGGTGCCTTGGGAAAGCTGACAGGGACCCGGGACGTTTGGAAAATCGAAAATTTTAGAGTACCCACCTTTTCCTGTCGCTTTTTTTCAGACAGCGGGAATCGTTTGGGAATCAGGAAAAATAAAGGGCACCCAAAACCAAAAGGGGCCCTCTGCACGGGAAAAGTTCACCCTTTACTGCACCCAAATAGTCCTTTCCTAAAAAAAAAAACAATTTCGCTGCCCCTTCCAGGGGTGCGACGGGCCCACCTCTTAACCCAGGGCAAATTTGAAACCCGGGGCGTTTTCCCTTTGGCGCAAAAATAGTATTGCAGTTAAACATACCACCGCTTGGGGAACGCCCCCAAAATCGGGAACCAGGCCGTGAACTTTTGGGGGAATTCAGGGGGGTTTTGATCTCAATTAAAGGGCAAACCCGGAAAAGGCTTTGGGTTTGTCAGCAGAAATAAGGGATACACAAAAAAACCTTCGCTGTCTTTTGGGAAAATTGCCGGGGTTTCGTCGAAGTATACCACATTTTTGGGGAAAACCCCCGGGAAATTTTGGGCACAATCTCTGAAAAATCGAAGGTGGAAATTTTTCGGGGCTCAGAAAACCCGAATTTGGGTTGGTCCAGAGGCTTGACTCCCCCCAGGGGGGCCCAAACCTTCAGATAATCCCTGCACCTTTTCGCTTTTTTCCTAAAATCGCTTGTCCATACACTTGGATATTAGGGCCCCATTTTGGCCTTCATAAGCTCACATTGATTTTTCAATGCTTCACCCCGGGGTGGGCAGGTTACCATAGCACCCGAAGCTTTTTTGAGGCGAGCTTCCACTTCCACCCCAGCAACCCCATTTTGGGGCCCTTGAAAACCGTCACGATACAAAGTGGTTTAACAACGGAACCAAGGCTAGGACTGGCTTGAACACAGCAAAGGGGCCAATGCAGACTGAACAGGAGGCAGCAGAGATGTAGACTGGATCCTAGGCAAAGTCAGGAGGACACAGTTGAATGACACGTAGGTATCAGAAGTTTGCAGGGAAAAACCGCAAAGGTGAGGAACTAACGGGAATGCAAGTTCCAGGCTAGAGGACTGCACAGCAGGAGATTAAACACAATACTCAAGCAATGAGCAACAGGCTTGAGGAGTTTATATATGCTGACAACAGGAAACAAGATGGCTCCCAGCTGAGAAAACGACCCACCATCTTGACTGAGGGCAAACTTAAGGGCAAACACAGTAAACAAGTTCCAAGTCATAGCAGGAGATTCCTGACACACACTTTTTCTTTCCACTCAACTTTCAATTAATATGCTTTGATACAACACTCTGTGAAAGTGATTGCCTTCTGGACATCTGTCAAGTCAGCAGTCTTCCCCATGATTGTGTCATCTACTGAACCAGACTAAGAGACCTTTTGAAACTCTTAGGAAGCTTTTGCAGGTGTTTTGGGTTAATTATTCTAATTTTCTGAGATAATGACTTTTGGATTTTCCTTGGCTGTAAGCCATAATCATCAAGATGAACATATATAAACACTTGAAAAAGTTTACTCTGTTTGTAAGACTCTATATAATATAGGAGTTTCACTTTTTGAATTGAATTACTAAAAAAAACAAAAAACTTTTGGCTGTTTTTCTAGATTTATTGAGAAGCACCTGTACCATGGGTTGCCAAAACTATTCAGTCACTGTTCAGTTGGAGCCCAAAATGTTCCTATATCTTTAAAATGCGTTTGGCTGAATGTCTGCTTGCGAATATTTGTGTTGCACTTGTTTACATGTCCAGTGTTCCTCTTTTCTTTTGATAGGCCAGCAGCTTAAAAGGCATTGTTATTGTCGAGAGGACACGGCTTAGTGATCAGTACTTTCCTCCAGTGCAGAACTTTGTGGTTCTGGAGCTCGGAATGGCATTACTCCCCGTTACCAGTCAAAGTGAAGCTGCTCAGCTTATATTCCATTTAGTAAGTAAACAAGCTCATAAAATGCCTTTTAATATACATGTCAAAGTCTTAAAGAAACGTTACCTCCTTTCAAACTAATCGGAACAAAAAGAAAAGGCATTAATACGTATACACTGATGCGATGGAAAAAGGCACTAAAATGAAAAAAAGCGTCTTCACATAACTTTTCCAACCATTCATCTACTCTTTAGATGCTGTGGAAGGGGTTGCAGCTTTTCCTGTTGCACTTGCTTATCTGCGTCTTAATACTTTTTCTTCATTTGCTCCACATTGCTAACCTTACATTTTCAATAAAGCTTCTCCTTGCATTGCTGCCCTCTTCTTCCTCCTTCAGCATCTTCCCCTCTTCACACAGCAGTATAGTTAATACAGTGATTGTCTAAGGGTCGGTTCACAGGTCTGGTTTTTCAGCACTGAAAGTGTGGATTTTGGCTGTGGGTTTGATGTTGATTTCAGAAGAGGAATTTCAGCCCCTTCATACCATGTGAGGATTAAGCGCTGGATCAGCCTCGGGAATTAAAGGAGTTGTCTCACCAAGCTGTTTCAGAGCCACAAGCAGTTTTAGATTCATGCATCCTCTCTCTTCTTGCTTAGGCTGTTAGTGGTTCTGTAGCATTGGTTAGGATATCGACTCTGTATTCACAGCTCTTCTAAATGCACTGACATGAGAGCAGAGATCTTATCTATAGAGCTGAGAGCTTCTGAGCTCAAAGTAAACAATTACTTTGGTAGAGATCACACACTCTGTTCCCAAGCTGACAACAGTCCGACCTGTGGTAACATCACTCCCTGCAATCAGATGCCAACCTGTGTTTATTCAGAGCAGATAAAATGTATCATCTCAACAAAGCAAAAAAAACACAAAGCAATATATTTTTAGAGTCTTCATTCACCGTTCCTTACATGTTAAAAGCTAATCATTGTAGTGAAACAACCCCTTTAAGCAATATGAGAAAGTAGTATTACACTCTGATCAGTATGGAGCAGGTGTTTGTTGAAAAGACACTCAATATCCGGTACATAGTACAATATCACACCAAGTAGAAGATTGATTGAATATAAACTAAATGTATTTCATATCCAAAGTGAGCTCCGCAGGTATAATACCGTATTTTATGGCTATAAGACGCACTGGACCATAAGACACACCTAGGTTTTAGAGGAGGAAAATAGAAAAAAATTTGAAGCAAAAAGTGTGGGCAGTAGTGAAGTTTTTATTGGTACCATTTTTGGGTAGATACGACTTTGATCACTTTTTAATAAAATTTTTGGGGGGATCCGAAAAGGATAATATAGGATAAATGATGTTCTATTTTAATTGGACTTTTACGGACGTGGCGATACCAGTTATCTGTAACTTTTTTTTTATTTGTAAAACAGCGAAGGGGGTGATTTAAAATTTTTATTTTTTTTAAATATATGGATTTTTACTTTAATACTTAGTACCACTTAGGCCTCGTTCACACGGCTTATTTGGGCATGGATTGGCGCCGTACTCCGCGCCGATTGGCGCTTCAGTACGACGCCAATCCGTCCCTGTCATTACGGTAATCCACTGCTCTCATAGAGAACAGTGGAATCCGTCGCTCCTCCCCGCTCGGCAAATCCGCCGCGGGGGGAGTAAGTGACATGCACATTATTTACGGCGCGTACTGCCTATTACATCCTAATAGGTGTACATACATGGCATCTATGGAAGCTTGCATAAGGCTTCCTGCTGCGATGACATTCGATCACACCACCTGCAATTACGTTGGGGGGGGGGGGGGGTGGTATCAAAGGGAGCGACCGCTTCACATTCAGCTAGATCACACGCCGATCACCACGCCATCTAGAGTGAGTCTACCCCTGCTGTTAGCGGCAGCTGCCGGCTGTACTGATCAGCCGCCGCTGTACACCTCTATCTCAGGCCAGCAGGAGACTGCAGTGCAGCGATGCTGTCGGAAGTCGGCGGTGGGGTTTAACCCCTTAAAACCTGCTGCCAGCTTCCCACAGCATTGCCTCTTGCTAGTCTGAGATGGTACATTCAAACTATAAGACGCACCCCTATTTCACCCAAAAATTTTGGGGGAAAAAGTGTGTTTCATAGTCTGAAAAATATGGTAGGTGAGTGACAGATACTGGTGTTACTCACTTTGGATATGTAAAAAATGTAATGTGTATTCACCAATCAATTTGTCCTATTATTTGGTGTGCTGTTACTGACCTTACCTGATATTCAGTCTCAGGAATTGATGGCTCTGTTCTTTTTCAGAGCTGAAAATAAATCCGTGCTGTGGAAAATCAGCATTGTGTGCACTGCGACGTGGATTCTGCATTGCAAACAATGTGAGCTGGATTGCAGTCAGGTATGGACTCCTAATTCTGATGCAGATTCAGAATTGGTTTCCAAATCAACCATGTAGATGTTCCTCAAAGCTATGTTCATACTGCTAATTTTAAAGCGTATTTTGAAGCACTGATTGTAAACCAAAACCAGGAATGAAACCTATAGACAGAAAAAATATAATGGAAGGGTGTGTATCTCCTCCTTGGTTTTAGATCCATTCCTGGTTTTGGTTTACAATCTGCTCCACAAAAAAAAAAGCGTCAAAATAAGCTGTGTGAACATAGTTTGAGAGTTTAAGAGATTAAATTAGCTGCAGAAAAAGATGAAAAAAATTAACTATGACTCTTTGGTGCTCGCTGATAATAATAATAATAATAATCTTTATTTATATAGCGCCAACATATTCCGCAGCACTTTACAATTTGGAGGGTAAACGTACAGACATTACACATTAAAAGTACTTACAGATGAGACACAAGGTGTGAGGGCCCTGCTCGCAAGAGCTTACAATCTATTAGGGTGTACGGGAGAACAGAAGGGCAAGAAGTGCTAGATTTGCAATGGTCCAGCCATGTGACATAAATATGGGGTTGTTTTACATAGAATTCGGATGAACCTGCCACCCTGACAGTACATCTATATACAGTTAAGTGCCGAAAATGAGATGAGTGCGCTAGAGAGTGTGGGGGGAGAGGGGGTGTTAGCATTAGGGATTCTGGTAGCCAAGTGGAGAAGATGTGTTCTCAGGCCCTCTTAAAGCTAGGAGTTCTGAGTGTGCCTGATCGCCCGCGTAGAATGTTCCAGAGAACTGGTGCCGCACGTGTGAAGTCTTGGAGACGGGCATGGGAGGTTCGGATGATTGATGAGTGTAACCTGATATCATCAGCAGAGTGGAGAGCATGGGTAGGGTGGTAGACAGAGTGAGGGAGGAGATGTAGGGAGGAGCAGCGTTATGGAGAGCTTTATGAGTGAGAGTGATGAGTTTATACTGTATCCTGTACTGGATAGGCAACCAGTGCAGTGACTGACACAGGGTAGAGGCACCAGTATAGCGGCTGGAAAGAAAGACAAGCCTGGCTGCTGCATTCAGGACAGATTGGAGTGGGGAGAGTTTGCACAGAGGAAGACCAATAAGCAAGGAGTTACAGTAGTCGGAGACGAGAAAAGAATAAGAGCAACAATGAGAGTTTGAGTTGTTTCCACAGTGAGAAAGGACGGATTCTGGGATGTTCTTGAGTGCAGGTGACAGGAGCGGGCAACGGATTGGATATAGGGACTAAAGACAGATCGGAATCTAGTATAACCCCAAGACAGCGGGCTGCTGCCTAGGAGGTTATGGTGGTGCCACACACTGAGTCAGAAAGGCAGGTAAGGTCTGTTAGTAAGATGTGGGATGACAAAAGTTCAGTTTTAGTGAGGTTTAGTTAAGATACAGGAGGGACATGAAGTCAGAGACAGCAGACAGGCAGTCCCTGGTGTTTTGTAGCAGAGCAGGAGTGATGTCTCGGGAGGAGGTGTATAATTGGGTGTCATCAGCATAGAGATGGTACTGGAAGCCAAATCTACTGATGGTTTTGTATTTTGTTTACTGTTTCTGCAGTGATAACCTGCCATATATCTACTTGACCACTGGAACCAATCACTGGCATCATTGGTGACGCTAGCGAGTGTCCACATAACCCTTTGAGGTCAATAACTAACTGCAGTGGGCATGTGGTTGTACAACACAACATCGCTTTAGAAAAAGAAGTATGGATTGCTAGGGGATAGCCAGCAAAATTTGCTGCATAGAACGTGAAACCTGTGATTCTTCCTAGTACAGTGGTACCTTGGTATAATTAATTAATGCATCTGTTCTTTGGAATTATACCGCATAAACTTTTCCCATAGGAAATAAAGGAAAAATAATGAATCTGTTCTTATAATAACAATAGGATTACTGTGTATCCTCCACAATACTACTCACAGCCTGGATGAAGCTGTAATAGCGGGGAGTATGAGCAGTAGATGGCCACAAGGTGACTGTTTTAGCTGAGCTAGGTCAATGTAACTCTGGAGAGGGTAGAAGATGGCAGATATGCCGGAAGGGAAGTGAGAGTGGTGTACTGAAGTCCTGAATCACCTCGTACACACTGTTGCATACACAGAACAAGCAGGCTACCATGCAGTCTGTTACCCAGCAGGAAATGAGAGAATCGGATGGGAAGATGCGGGGGAGACAGCGGCTATAGAGGTAAGGCACTTACTGTATGAAAGGAGCAATAGTGCTTGATAATTGGAGCCGCGTGGAGTGTCTGTGTACGGACAAAGCAGCACTTACCTCCGCAAGCAGCAGGCTGCTAAATTCTGTCCTCACTTGACACAACCGGCTGCAATTTGGGCTGAGCTCCTCTGTTCAACGTCCTCTGCCATGCAGGTCCAGGCCACCTTGTGTCTTATTGCAAACAAATGTTGTACAGTGAAGGGAATAATTATTTGATCCCTTGCTGGTTGTGTAAGTTTGCCCACTGACAAAGACATGAACAGCCTATAATTTTAAGGGTAGGTTAATGTTATCATTGAGAGAGAAAATATCAAAAATAAAATCCAGAAATTCACTCTGTATAAATTATATAAATTTCTGTGCATTTTGCTGACAGAAATAGAAGTATTTGATCCCCTACCAACCATTAAGAGTTCTGGCTCCTACAGGCCAGTTAGACGCTTCTAATCAACTCGTTACCTGCATTAAGGACAGCTGTCTTAAATAATCACCTTTATAAAAGACTCCTGTCCACAGACTCCATCAGGCAGACTCTAACCTCTGGACAAGACCAAAGAGCTTTCTATGGATGTCAGGGACAAGATCATAGACCTGCACAAAGCTAGAATGGACTACAAAACCATAAGTAAGCCACTGGGTGAGGAGACAACTGTTGGTGCAATAGTAAGAAAATGGAAGAAACACAAAATGACTGTCAATTGACATCAATCTGGGGCACCATGCAAAATCTTACCTCCTGGGGTATCCTTGATCATGAGGAAGGTCAGAGATCAGCCTAAAACTACACAGGGGAAACATTGGTAACACATTACACTGTAATGGTCTAAAATCCTGCAGTGCCCGCAGGGTCCCCCTGCTCAAGAAGGCACATGTGCAGGCCTGTGTGAAGTTTGCCAATGAACACCTGGATGATTCTGTGAGTGATTGGGAGAAGGTTCTGTGGTCAGATGAGACAAAAATTTAACTCTTTGGCATTAACTCAACTCGCCGTGTTTGGAGGAAGAGAAATGCTGCCTATAACCCAAAGAACACTGTCCCCGCTTTCAAGCATGGAGGTGGAAACATTGTGTTGGGGCTGTTTTTCTGCTAAGGGCACAGGACTACTTCATCAATGGGAGAATGGATGGAGCCATGTACCGTAAAATCCTGAGTGACAACCTCCTTCCCTCGGCCAGGACATTCAAAATGGGTCGTGACTGGGTTTTTCAGCAAGACAATGACCTAAAACATACAGCCAAGACAACAAACACATTGAGGTCATGGAGTGGCCTAGCCAGTCTCCAGACCTTAATCCCATAGAAAATTTATGGAGGAAGTTGAAGCTCTTAATGATTTAGAGACCATCTGCAAAGAGGAGTGGACCAAAATTCCTCCTGACATGTGTGCAAACCTCCTCATCAACTACAAAAAACGTCTGACTGCTGTGCTAGCCAACAAGGATTTTGTCACCGAGTATTAAGTCTTGTTTGCCAGAGGGATCAAATACTCACAGCAAAATGCAAATAGAATTTATAACATTTATACAATGTGATATTCTGGATTTTATTTTGAATATTCTATGTCTCAATGTTAATATTAACCTACTCTTAAAATTATATACTGTTCATGTCTTTGTCAGTGGGCAAACTTAATCAGCAAGGGATCAAATTATTTCCTTCATTGTATACCAAACAACATTTTTCGAGTCCAAACAGGGTTTATACCAAGTTAGACTTATACCAAGGTACTAAAGTATATGGGCGACATGTCGGAAAAGTGGCTTTCCACGCCAGTTTTAGGCGCATTAAATCAGTGTAAAGTGCGCCAGAAAGTCTGATGCTCTCAAAAAAACTGGAGTCAGATATACCTTGCATAGAAAACTTAATGCGCCTAAAAAGGCTCATTGAGCAAATTGCGGCACATAGCATATCATTGGTAGTGTATGTAATGTGCCTTTTGCGGCGCATTGCCACATATTTAAGTGCATTGCAAAGAATATGGCATCAAAAGCGGTTTTGGAGCAAAATAGACCAAAAAACTGGCGATGGCATGTTAGGACATGTCTCCCTATGTGTTTTAGTAAATACTAGTGCTCTCTATGACATGACTATTCTGGAGCATCTCTCCTTCCATGTTTGTTGTGCTGTACCTCTGCTATTCCTTCTAGAAATTCATTACTAACCTGTCAGATCGTTGTTACCAGTCCTGTCTGTCCAGCATACTAATGTCAGCTATAGCCATTAGGGAATGTGTCCCAGCTTAACGGATTGATTCAGTAATACATTTCTAGGAGGAACAACCGCAACAGCACAACACAGAGTTATCAGAGAAGAGGCTCCAGAATTGTTATTTCACCGGAAACCTGAGTATTTACTAAAACAGACATGTCGGGAGATGTCACAGGTTCTCGTTAAATGATGGCTTCTGCTTGCCTCTACCACTAGAGGGAGCTTATAGACATTCATTGAGCTAGGAAAAAAAAAATAGGTTCTACTGCATCATATAAAATAAAAAGGTACTCACCGGTGCTGTCTGTTCTTCATGAAGAAGTACTGAACCTGAGCGTAACCACTGCAGCCAATCAGTGGCTATAGCAGTCATTATTTTATTTTTTATTTTTTTTGTTAATCACAGCTCAGTAAGTTAACTGCACATGAAGTGTGATGTTAGTGAAATTGCACATTACATATGGAGTCAATGACTTGGATGCAGCATTCATGCGCCATTCAGAAGTTCCAGAAATAAAGACCAGAGATGCACCCACAGCTTTACGCCCTTCCCGACATTGGACGTACCCATACGTCCTAGCAGGAAGTGACTTCCTGCAAATGGACATACGGGTACGTCCTGAACATCGTGCGGAGTCACAAGCGGGGCCCGTATGATTGCCACTTGGGACCAGCTGTATACTACAGCAGCGCAATCCGCAGGCTCTGATGGCTTCCCTGACATCACTATGCCCAGCATAGTGATTGACAGTTCCCATGGGGAGAAATACATAGCAGTTCTGTTGTATACTGCTCTCCTTTGTAACAGTGATGTGAAGATCACTGTTACAAGTCCCCTATGGAGAAAAGTAAAGTAAAACACAAAAAATAAAATAAAAACCCGTACACCGTCCATTTCCCCTTTCCAGACACCAATCGCTCCCAAAAAGATCAAAAATACATATGCATGTTTGGTATCGCCGTGTGCGTAAGAACCTAGCCTATAAATCTGTCATATTATTTAACCTGCACGGTGAACGCCATAAAAAAACAAAAATAGTCACAGCATTGTGGTTTTTTTTCCTTCATCCCGCAGGTCATAAAACGGAATAAAAAGCGATCAAAAAAATATTTACGCCAAAGTGGTACCAATGAAAATGGCAGTTCATCCTGATGATAAAAGCCCTTAAACAGCTCTGTATTCAGAAAAATAAAAAAATGTATGGCTATCAGAAGATAGCGATGCATAAATATTTTTACATTGTAAAAAACTTTTTTTTTTTTTTTTTTTTTAAAGCACTTCAACTTAAAACTATACAAAAATTCTGTATTGGTGTAAATCGTTTCAACTCCACAGAGTAAAACTAACTTGTCACATATACTGCACGGTGAGCGCTGTGAAAAAAAACGGATTGGAAAGCGAACAAAAAGCC